>BMAO01019976.1:0-22339 GCA_019973975.1 Trichonephila clavata | reverse complement strand
ATACAAATTTCGTAGCGATTGAGAGCACTCTTTTGGCTTGATTGATATTAATGACACTGACTACTTTTAGAGGGGAGGATATATTTAAAAAATGTAGCGAAAACACCGAGACGTTATCTATTTCATATACAAGTTATATTACATTTATTATAATTTGATTTATTAAACTACCAATTAATGCTACAAATTATATAGTTTTTCTAAATTCCAATATCGGGTATAAAATTATATTTTTAATATATTTTTTAAAATTGTTACTTTTGTAATTAAAGCTGTGATATTTATGGCAAATACATATTTTGTATGTGTATTTATATTATACTTGTATTTCTGTTTCTAAATTAGCGATTTTATATACTGAATAACACAATTGTTCACTTGGAGAATAGTTACACGTGTTTTTTTTTGTTTTGTTTTTTGACGCATTGTGAGCCGTGGTAGCCTAGTTGTCTTGGTCACGAGCTGGAGACCGACGTGTAATGAGTTCAAGCCCCAGAGCCACTGAAGACCCATTGTGTAGAATAGATGACATACGTCAAATCTGACGTGGCTCGAAGTCCTTCCGTGACGTGACGTGGTGTGGTAATGTAGAGAGGGGGATGCCAGCTCAGATGTCGTCCTCGTTACTTGACCATAGTTCAAAATTACGAGGTCCTTTGCCGATAGCCTTCGTGTTGCTTAAAAATAAATATTAACTCATTTTCACTTTGTGGATGTTTGAAGCGTGCTAACACAACTCAGGCATCGTTTACGTCTTCTACGTGGATTTAAAAGGATTCGATCCATTCCGTTGATCATCATTTGATGATTATGGAATATCAAATTAATTTCTACACCAGTTTTTAAAAATTTTCCTCTAAATGCGATCGACCTCTGTTTAACAAAGTCACTAAATCTCGATAAAAAGTTCGTTATGTAGGAAATTCGTTAAATTCAATCTTAAAACGTTCTTGGTTCCTGCGAAAAGTTCGCAAAATGGAGATCTGTAAAATGGAGATTCAACTGCATTTTAGTTTGAAGGGGAAGTATAGTATTTTATCAAAGGATAGATCAAGAAATTATTTAAAGGTCTCAATGATTCAATTGTAGAACCGTGCATAATTGGTCATTGTTACAATATTCAATCCACCATAGTGGCCGCGGTAGCCTAGTGGTCAAGGTAACGGACTCGTGGCTGGCGTGTCTTAAGTTCGAGCCCAGTACCACTGAAGACCCGCCGTGTAGGGTAGCGATGCAACTTCTGTCGAGATCTGAAACGTCCTGTCGTTGGTGTGGTGTGGTAGTTAGGAGAGGTGGTTCCAGCTTAGGTGTCGTCCTCGTCACTTGATCATGGTTCAAAATTACGAGGTCCCGTCGCCTAAAGTCCTCGTATACTTGAGCAGTGTAACATTAATATTTACTCACTCAATCCCACCATAAACCTTTATGTGGATTACTTGGAATTTGAAGTCTACTATTGACTAGATGTGTAAGTTTGGAAAGTAAAGCTTACAAAACCGTTATACCTCATTCTCGTTAATTAACTGGGTTCAAGCCATTTTGAAACTAATTTAGTGTTGATTAAAACATAATAAAGAATGAGTTATTTTAGTTCAAAACTGAGCCCAACAGCAATATGTAGACATCTTTAAATTAAATATTTCCAGCAAAACTAAATGAAATTACTGCTAATTGTAGTAATTCACACTCTGTATAATGAAATTATTGCTAGCAATTACCGTAAAATCCGGCGTATAACGCGCACTTTTAAGACAAAAATAAGATCGAAATTTAAGGGTGCTCGTTATACACCAGGTATAAAAATGAGAACTGTTAAAGAGAGAGAGAGGAATATAAAAATAAGACTTCTTCATTATATCGAAATACTGTTTATTCAAAAGAAATAGCATTCCGTATGAACTTAAAGGGCTGTAGTTCTGAAAGGATGCTATTTTTTTCTATAGCTTCGGGTAATACCTCGAATAAATGACTTCAAAATATGAGAGAATTGCACACGTCTATGTCAGGTTTCTTCGTTAAAAATGAGTTGCGCGTTATACGGCGAATATTTGCCTAAAAATTAAAAAATGAGGCTTAAAAGTAAAGGTGCGTGCTATACGCCGGATTTTACGGTAATTCATACCCCGTAAATGAAATTATTACTAATTATATTAATTCACAACCGTTAATAATTTGTTATTAATTCAGGTTATTTTCTAATATATTTCTAATTTCGTCGTATGCCGATTCAGACGATTAATTTATAGCACTGTTTCAAATGTGTCCTTTTAGAAAAGCACAGACCTAAATTAATAAAGTAAATTTTTAATTCAATAACAACATATTTTTCTAAGAAATTTATAATTGATTTTTCTATCTCTTTTTCTTTTTACGTTAATTTTATACCAAGAAAGGAATTATTTTGATCAATGTTTCTTCTGTAATTTCTTTTAAATAATTGAATCATTATGTCTGAGAATTAATTAGATTTATTGAAATCTTTGTTCTTGGTTTTACATAACTATCATGTCCAGAAAAAATGGAATCATCTCAAGCGACTGTGTCTTAACAATCTATAGACCAGGATGGGCAAACTTTTTCGGTCGCGGTCCAAAAATCGGGGGGGGGGGGAGTTTGGTGGGCCAGATAAATTTTTAAAGTTTTTAAAACAATATGCAAGTATTACAATTTAAATATGTTAATGAGAGATGAATGAAATTGCGATTTCACATTTTTAAGCTTTCATCATAAACTTTTAGTCTAAAAAAATTATTTTTCTTGGCTGGAGATAAAACATCACAAAAACTTGGAACATGCACTGTTTAACGAACTCCCCATCACCGAGAGCTGTATTATTTTTAGCAGCATTTTATGCTACAAAATGTGACTTGCATGTGTAGCTGCTTCTTGGCACTGTTTACCATCTAGGAAAAAATTTTGTCGGCCTGATAATTTTTTACAAAAACTTGCTACATTTTTTTCCTTTCACATTCGGACATTGCACGTAATTGGAATTCTTATGCTTAGATGTGAAATGACGGGAAATGTTATAGTCTTTGAAGACTGCTACAGCTTCATTGCAAATGAGAAACACTGGTTTATCTTTTACAACTGTAAAAAATATTTCCAGATCCATTCATCATTAACAGCAGGGCACTCTCAAGCAACTTAACGATTTTTAGTAGCCATTTTGGGGTTGAAATATTTTACGAATAACCAAACAAGCACTAGCTACGCTGTACTTTTAATACCCCCCCCCCCATTCACAATGATGCTATATGTCCGCAATCTTTTACACAATCAATAATATTAGAACTCGCGCCAAAAGAAAAAGACGCTGGCTGGGGAGCTAAAAATGCGCTGTCTGTCATGTGCGAAGTCAAATTCACTTATATTGGATTCACGTATGTCAGCTCCCAGAGAAAGAGATAACGCTTGTTGACGCCACTACAGGTATAACTAACAAAGAACATCCACTTCTAACACTGTTACCGATTGAAAGCTATCTGTGCTTGCTTTTCCGTCGATTTATGTTTTGTGGAACAAAATGGAGAAAGTAAAAAGATCACCAGTCCTTTGAAAAAATGGAAGAAAAAAATATTTAACAAAGTAGAAAAGAGATGGATATATAATATAAATATTTTTCTTCTAATTTGCCTCGAACCGTCAAATTAAAATTCTATCCGCGAGCCGGATAGAACCTTCCGGAGGGCCGTAGTTTGCCATCCTGCTATAGACTATAAAATGGACGAATTAATTTTGCAATTACGCATAAAAAAAAGAAATTGCAAATTATCCGTACGCGAAATTTATTGAAATCACGAATACGAGTCTTTTGTAGTGTATTAATGACTGCGTTGATATGTAACTCGCAATAAATTTTTAAACGTCAGAAACTGAATTGTGTGTTTGTGTCGTGTCGTATCAATGAATCCATGGATACTGTCTGAAGAAAAAACATTTGTGAATAAATGGTAATTAGGAAAAGAAGGGGCAATGTCTAAATAATGTGAATCCAGTGAAAATGAAATACTAGTGTGTTGTCCCTTGATCGGTTAGTAGAATATTTTAACCAATAGCTTACGCGCGCAGCATTTTTTCATTGCAAAATTTTGAAAATCAAGATAAAATATATAAAATTCTATTTTTATTCCTTTCCGTATACTGAGAAGTCTAGTGTTTTTTTCTTATTTTTGTAAATGTGTGTGTTATCCAATAAAAGTAGTATTTAATGTAAATATTTCTCACGGTTTATAATTTGTTTTATGATTTTGTTTCCTTTAGGTCACTTCCGATAAAAACTTGAAGCATTAAAAAAATCTTCGATTCTTGTAACTAATTTTTCACCTCAAAAAGATTAACAGCGACCACATCGTATGATTATGCGGCATGTTTAAAACCCTTAGAGTGCCTGTTTGGCTTGAGCGTTCTCAACAAAATTAAATTCCTAGTGCAGTTTCACATCATTAGAGCTCAAGTGCCTTCCTCTGGGGAAGAAACTGGCATCAAAATTACATTGTGGCAGTTAGTGTCCTCCTATATGGTGCCGCACTAAAAAAAATTGATATTAGCTGCCGAGGAATGTACTAGGACTGCAAATAATAATTACTATCCACAGCCCCATTTGGTGAAAAAGGGAGGGGGAACCCTTTTAATTAATTACATTTAATGCTATTGTCTTTTTTAATTAAAAATACGATTAGATTATGCAAGAAATGTATTTTTTCATACAAAGGGTCTGATAACGATTTTTTAAACACAGATCTTTATTTTTCTTATCTAGTTTAAAAAATTTCTTTTCTTTTTTATGTTTAGAACATTATCCAAGTTTTTTTTCTTCCCCCTTCTCTTCCTGTGAAATAAGGGTTTAGTATACACTGAATGTATTGGAATGTAAGGCTATTTTGAATCCCAGCTGATTAGAAAGACGTGTATTCAAAATTTTAATCATTCAGGTTGATGATGATATGCATTGTCGTCAAAATTTATGTAGTAGAATGATTTGTAAGACATGACTTTCCGTGATAGTTGTCGATCGTAAATATACGTTGCAAATATACGTATAATAATAATAAATGACATTGAAACATTCTGCCACCATAATCCATAACTAAACCAATAACATGTACTAACCTAGTTGTCTAGGACACAGTGTTATTTCCAGTGTACAGCCATAAAAGTTTTCTGTTTAAAAAAAAAACAGTTGTTATCGAACAATTTTAAATAGTGTATTCAATAATTTTACAACAAATATATTTTGTGTGATTTTTTTGTAAGTAGACATTATTTCATTTGTACGTGATAGCAAATTTTTATAAATATACCTGAATAAATTATTTTTTAAAAATGTGTGTTGTTTATATGTTTCTCTAACATAACATTATTATGTAAATAATAAAGAATACGTTATGTGAAATCAAAATTTTTATAAATCAACAAGATTTGAGGTGTTTTGCCATATATAGTCTCTATAAATTAAAAAAGTATAAATACTAGGTAAAAACCTTTAAATATTATTACCCGAAAAGCTGTACAATTGTAAAAACTAGCTTTAGTCAAAAGCATTCGCAGAAAAGTTGTATTGGTCCTTGTTTCCAAAATTTGTAAAAAATATTAAATTTTCGTAATATTTTTTAAAAAAATAATAGTCTTTTTCTTATTTAACGAATTACAAACTATGATTATATTAAAGAATTGCGTCATTTTTTAAAATTAATATATATGTTGATGAATTTAATCGTTTAAATTAAAATAAAAAAATGCTATGAAAATATGCGTATTTTATTTATTTATTTATTTTACGTTAATCTGTATAAGTATTATCTTCATGTGTGATGATGCTTTAGCCAATTACACTAGAAGCAAAAATTTATTTCTTTATTTTGGAGGAATATTTAGTTATTCCTGTATTGTCACTTCCCTGATCATGCCTCGTAGACCGAAAGTTCCGTGAAACGCAGTTTGAAGACCACTGGGTTAGAATAATACTATTAAACTTTATTTTTTAGTGTTATGATTTGTTTTAGTGTTTTACTGATTTTTATTATGATAATTTTATCACTTTGTGTTGATAATTTTACTCTCCTAATCTGCTGAAACTAATGTTCATTGATCAAATGAGAAATACTTATAAATTTTTTATACAAAAATGAACTTTTTTTTATTCGAATGAAATTCCATATTCTGGTGAAACTATTTTACCAATAAATCGTGCTAATCTTTTCTGTGTCGTTCCAATTTTAGTATTTGTATTGCAAGTGATACACTTTGTACTGTAGCTTAAGCTAGTGTATATTGCTTATGTAAATATAAGGTGGTTATATATATATTTCTTGTTAGAAATTAACATTTTTGTGTATGCTGAATCTTATTTAATTTTTAATTTTATTTCATGTGGGACACTTAAATTGAAAATCGGAAAACATTTTAAAAACCCCTGGTTGCATAATTTTATCCGGAAGGGCAGTACTGAAAATAAAAATGAGATTAGAAAGACGAGTTTTTTTAGTAAAGATAAAAAAAACGTTACTCATACTTTTTTGAGTCAAGATGTGAAGTATTAGTCATAATTTATTGAGGTTGTTATCACATTCACAATGTTATTTTTTAGATATGACATCCAAAGTAATTTGATGATTTGTTTTTATTCTTGATACGTTTTAACTCGCAATACAATAAAACATTAATGTCCAAATATATTTTATGTTTGTGAAATATATTATTAATTTAAGTTTTAAAAATATATACGAAAGATGAAGATGTAATACAAATTTTTCGAATATTATTTAAAAATGCGTTCTGACAAGTGTTGCAGTTCCTACATCTTTAATTTATACTATTTGAAATATCAAATGTTCTATATTGAAAAAAAGATTTTCTCCGCTATCAAAGAAGGATTTGCTCTTATCAATAAGCTAATATTGAAGTGATTATATGATTCCTCTTACCATAACTTTGACGACCTTCGCCACTTGTATGCATGCGCCACTTGTATGCCTTGAAATACCAAAATAGGAATGAAACAGAACTCAGGAGTTTTTATAATTTTGATTGATCCGATCGGCTACAATTTCAATAAATCCAGAGATGTATAAGGAGTATATATATAGAGAGAGAGAGCAAACGTTTTCATGACAAGTTAAAAAACTAAATTTTTTTGGAGAAGAATTAGACCAAAATACAATTTATAATAAAACATAGTAAAGGCTAAAAAATAATATATTTTGAAAATTCTTAAATGCTAAGGCATTGCATGCAGTTGTGACTGTATTTCTTGAGGCTTTTTTTCTGTTTTTAAAATGTGTTGGTTGTTAAAGTCACCCGATCGGCGATGCCAAATCAAGACCGACGAAATCCGTCATGGCAAAGAGCTGGTTATTTACGCCTGTCGTTAGCCGTATCTTTGAGCACCGTGTAGGTGACAGTACGATTTGGCTCGTTTCCTCCTCAATTTTGAGGGAGAACACCTTGGAGGTGGTCAGGGTCTCCAACCTTTCTTTCCCTTCCACCAGCCTTACGATATGACTTGCGGCTCGACGGCTATTTAGATTACCCCCATTTTACCGCGAAGACTATACATTTACAAACACCTATGCCTTCTCCAGGATTCGAACCCAGATCCTACGGCACAGCAGTCAGCGTCTCTAACCACTATACCGGATGAGTGGCCTTAAAAAAAAATTGGAAATTAATCATTGTTCAATCGTTTTTTAAATTAGTTCTTGTAAACATTCTCACAATTAAAGTATTTTGCGTAAGAAAAAAATATTCAGATTTCTACGAAAATTTTCTTGTTTGTAAATAATGTGTTAAAATATTAAAAAAAAAAGCTTTTTAGAAATTTAAAGCTTTTGATAAATATCACGGATGAAGGAAAAAAAATGACCTTTATAATCACACTAGAAACAGGGCTGGATCTTTTCGCGTGTTGAGATCTCAGTCAATATTATATACAGCTTTCTTTACGCTCCAGTGCACTTTTAATTAGCTGTTTTGATTATGTTTTTTTAATTTTCCGGATTTCTTAATTTGTATTCAGCGATAGCAAACAATCGCTTAAGGATTTGCTATATTTTTTTTACCCCTTCCCAATTCTTAGCACGTTTTTCGTATCGTTTTAGAAAGTTATGTTTTTGTTGATTATAAAAGGACAAAACATTTTTTCTTCTGTTCGTTATTTTCTTTAAAAACCGATCTTATCTGCTGCATATCTCTCAGTTTGCTAGAAATATATATATATATATATATTATGTTTACTTTAATGTTATATATATATATATATATTTTTTTTTTTTTTGTTTTACAAACATTATAATGTGTAACATATATTTGTATATTAAATTAATATATATTAATCGATCATTTTGATTTTTCTTTCAGAAATATTATTAAATTTTATAAAATTTTTCTCTCTTCCCTCTTTTTGCAACATATTTTTGTGAATATATATATAAATTGTTTATTTTGGAGGATTTAGTGTTGTTTAAAATAATTTTGAAATATTATAGGAACTATTTTATCGCTTACATGTAAAATGTAATATCTTTATTATTTTCAGGAAGTAGTAGGGTATTTTCATTGTGTTGACGTTTTAAATTTACAATTTTATTCTATTTTAAGAAATATCACGATATTTCTAGTTAAAAGTTATTTGTAGCTACCTGCATCTCTTTTTATTATTGATTTCATATCGAGATTAGCAGTGACCAAATATTGCTACAGTTTGCTGCCTGGTGGGGAAAAGGCATAATTCAACGTGTGAATTCATAAAAATAACAATTTTTAGGAATTCATATCTAAAAATCAAACCTAAAGGGATTGCTATGAAAACTTTTATCAATTTTATGCACTTGAAAGTGGTGCAGTCATCAAAAAGACTGATTTAATATTTTTCGCAGTCCCCATCGCCACCGCACAAATTAGTTTTACTCTTAATGACTCGAAGAAAACTAAATTAACTTATTTAGTAGTTACTGATTATAGCAACTCCTGTTGGGAGATGGGGGGGGGGCATAATACTATTTTATTTCACGCAAATTACAATGTTTTATAAAAAAAAAATTAGCATCAAGTTTAAATGGATCGATGACAAAAATTTTTAACCTTATATGTGACCTTTTAAAACTCCACCTATCATAGTTTTAAAATTAAATATTTTTTTGACTTTTGGGATGGAATTCCGTGAAAATTTAGTGTGTGTGTGTTACAATATATTAAAAATTCACATTTTTATATTTTTAAAATTGTTTTAATGATTTTGGATCGGAGGAAAAAGGATCTACTGTATAGCGCTAAAAACTTTAGAGTGTTTTGTGAGAAATACTTTATCGTCAAATATCTGAATCGCTCATTAAGTATAAGGGGAATTTTTAATCCCACCCCTTTCCTAAGCCAAAAACTTACGTGTGAAATATTACGAAGTTTAGGCTAATTTTAAAATAAAATATCAGGTAAAGAAGGAGGAGTCCAAATTATAGAAAATTTGTTTTAGAAGCTAGTTAATCGTGTTTAAATTAGTTCATTACAATAGATTAAGTCCTTTTAAAGGCATTAAAAATAATAAATTTTGTTTTGCTGCAGTAAGGATTGCGAAAATTACTAAAAGTGTCTCTTTTTTTTAGATGATTCTGAATACCAAAATTTATATAATTTATGTTACTCAAAGTTAGTTACACTAGTATTTTAATTAATACTATAATTAAAATAAATGTTTTTTAGAACTTCTTTTATATACAAGAAATTAATGTATCTTATCCAGAATAGTTAAAAAAAATCATAACAGTAGCTTCATTTATTGTAAATGAATAATTTTAAAACTCTTGGTATATTCATGGAATGAATTTTTCCATGGGGTTGTATTACTATTAATTTATTATCTTAATAAATTTAAACGGCTGCTCTTGAAATTTTACGAGAATATCTTATGTGTATGTTCTTGCATACAATTTTTCAGCTATATATTTAATAAATGGGCATGTGTTTTTGCTTTTATGTTCTATATCAGTGATTCCCAAAGTGGTCTATATAGACCCCTAGGGGTCTATGACGACCTCCAAGGGGTCTACGTCAGCCAAAAATTAATTTGGGGGTCCATGTGGTGTAAGTGGGGGTCTATGATAGTGGCTCTCATTTAACTAGACCGTGGCTTAAATTTTCAAGAAAAATTTTTTATCAAGTGGAAACCAAATTTTACCTATTTAACAGATTTATTTACAAAATTTAATGAGGTTAATTTGCATTTACAAGGTGACAGCATAAATTTCATTAAAGCAAGAACTATTTCAGGTTTTCTTTCTCAAGTTAAGCTAAAGAAGTATAATACTGGAGGTCCGGAATTTTCTAAATTTGTCTGTCAGAACGTTTTAACCTACGTTCAACATTTAAACGTCTTTTATTCAGATTTTGAAACCAGGTTTGAGAAAGCTTTGACTATGGCAATACCACAGTAGGCAATGAATTCATATGGTCATATAGAAAAAAAAATGTCACATTACAGTCGGAACTGATCGTAATAAGCACTAACGAAGATCTTAAAGTTTAGAAACGGATGCCAGCAATTTTGGCTTTAAAAAGTCAAACCTGTTTATTTGTCCCTACTTATTGAATATCGTGAGGAAGTTTTTCATTGCTTTTCCTAGTGTGAAAAAGTTTCAGGGCGGTTGTCTATTTCAAAAAGGGGGGGGGGGAGAAAAGAAAAAAACTGGACACTAACAGAGGAAATTTAAGGTTAGACCAAACAAGATCGATACCAAATGTTGAAAATTTGATATTGTAGTGCTAGAGATTCATCCCTCTCATCAAAATAATTTGTTTGGCGTTTAGTTAATTCATTTAACAGTTTTATTTATTAATTAAACTTTAATTTAATTAATTAGCTTGTGCTTTTTAAATTTTAAACACTATACTTTATTACAGTTAGAAATTTAATTCTTTTAAAGTAGGAGTAGTAGTACCAGTTGTCAAACAAACATTTAAATTAATAAATTTGCAAAAATTCAATATTAATTAAGCAGGGGTCTACCCCAAACCGAAAAACATAGCAAGGGGTCTATGAGACAAAAATGTTTGGGAACCACTGTTCTATATAATAAGAACTCATGCATACATCCTGGAGTGAAAAAAACTGAATTTTTATATTTATACAAACACTATGGATTTCTATGAACTTGGATTTCCCTTTATCGCCAGGATGAATTGAAATGCATTAAAAATTAATATCCATGAAAAAAAAAAACTAATAAAAACCAATCTTTATTGCTTATAAATCCCAGCACAAAATCTCCTGAATTTACCGCTTATCTTTACTTCATTTTATTTAAACTTATTGAAAAAAAATAAGGGTTAAGTCATCTGGCATCTAAAAAGATTTTACATTTTGATTAGGATTTCAAACTTCAAGGATTCATGACACGCAGTTTCTGTCAAGCACCAATACACTTAAATGAACATCTGAAAGCCATATGGTATTCGATATCTTTGTGCTTCATGTGTGAAATCACTTGTTATGTTGCAGTTAATTTTAACGTCACACTAAACAATATTTTTCAAAGACAGCATTGTTCCCAACTTATTTGAGACCATGTAAAAACAAAAATAAATTGTAAACATTTATCAAATGAGCTTCCGATTAACAGTTGGAATGTAAATTGACTTCGGTTGTTTTTAAAGCACTTCATTCTCGTCGCTTAGCTGCTTTGGAATTTAAAGCGATGTCGTTTCTTTTTTAGCTTAGGAACATTAAAATTTCGCATTCGAATGATTTAGTATGTGCTTATTTCATAGCATTAAATATATTTTACCAGTTTAGATATTTGTTTGATTTTTATGCATTTTTGTTTCTGATTTTAGATTAAAATCACCTTAAATTGTTTTGTAATTTTTAATGCATTCCATACAGTTATATAATTTCTAGTATTCATTCTTTATCAATTCTTTCTTTTTTTAAATGAAAAATTGAGGAAAATTATGTGGCTGCGTTTGCTTAGTGGTTATGATCACGAATTTCTCCGAGTCCTGGTGCCTTTAAGACTGGCCGTGTTGAGGGGGTTGATGCACGTTATCGGTTGAGCTCGTTGGCATGGTGTAGTAATTTGGAGAAAGGGGTGTCCGTTCTGGTGTTGTCCTCGTCACTTGACCGAGGTTCAAAATTACGAGGTCCATCGCCAATAGCCCTCATGCTGCAAAGAAAGCGACGTTAATCTAATTCTCACTCAAAAAAATATTCTTCTTCAATGGCTCAACAGCCGTGGATGAGCCCTGGCCATCTCCAGTCATTTCTACATTTGGCAATTGTTTTCCAGTTTTTAACCTTTAAAATATCAAGTTCTTTTTCGATACAATAAATCCATCTTAGCAGAAGTTTACCCCGAGGACTATTTCCCATGGGATTTGCCAGAAAGATTTTCTTGCAGCAACGACCTTCATCCATTCTAACCGGATGACCAGTCCATTCAAGTCTCTGATATTTGATGAATTTTACAAGAAAAATTATGAGCCATTTATATGCGTTTTTATAATTTTATAAAAAATTTTATTGAGTAAATATAAAACTATTTCCCATGTTGTATTTTGAATCGTTTAATCTCAATCAAACTAAATAATGCATTCTACATACTTGAATATAAATTTCTGAACATTTAATTTTCCTAAAAAATAAAATGATTTAATTATTAAAGTAACGGTAAAGTTTTCTCCCAAGTTTTCTGAGAGACTTATTTTCCAAAAGAGATAAAAAAAAAAAAAATGCAACTGTTTTTAAACGCGTAATTTTACTTCGTCGATATAAGAAAATAGTGTGAACAAATCTCAAAGGCTTATTTTTTTTTAATGCAATACGATGGACTATCTGCCTATAACTGTAAGAATGCCATTTTTAAATCGATTTTCATTGAATTAGACACACAATAGTAAAACCGAATCATTTACTCGGATGACTTGCTTAATGTGCTGCACTGAATTTACTCAATAGGATTATGATAAACTTCGATTTAAATACAACGGAATTTTTCCGGGAACGCTGGAGGCAAATAGTAGCTTAAAAGAACTGGAAGATTTTGGTATAAATGTTGCTTCTCTCCTCCCGCCCCTCTTCTTTCTCTTCTAAAAGAGGAACTGCAATTGACTTGTGTAAATAAATTTTAAGTGAGAAGTCCTGTTCCCGATCTTGACCTCCAGGAGTTTTTCTGAATCAGATCAAAGAACCTCCTTGATAGAAAAACTGTTTCTTATCTGGGTCAGATCTCTCTTTCTTCAGAGAAGCGTTTCCGTCGCTCGAAAACAGTGGACTCCTTTTCTTTCGGTTCTTGAAGCAGATTTCGAAACAAATTATATTTTTTTCCGATCCCAGTGCAAAATTCTTGAAAGAAATATCACATATGGCACCACGTTAGATACTACGAAATCCGTAGAACATTTCGAGTCGGTTAATTAATTTAGTTCTTTTATGCATTCACTTTCTCTTACTGCGCCTTAAATCAAGCCACACCCGATGTTAACCTTGAAAAGGTGCCCACACGGACGCCTTATTCTCTGGGCGAGTTGCACTTATACTTTATTAGGCATCTTTCGTCGCATCTACTCTTTGAATTTTTCCGATTTTTAATTTGTACTCGATGAGAAAATTCTTGTAAATAGAGCTAATATTAGTTTGAATAACTATATTTAGAGAGAAAGAGAGTAGCATTCCATCTTAATTTTAGAATAATCCATTTTTTGTTTGGGTTTTCTATATTTATGAAATATTCAGTAGTCGTATTTATTCACATGATTCCATATCTTTTCGGCGAATATGCAGTATATGTTTCAACTTGTTTAATCAGTAAAGCTTTTTCCGGTTAAGTTTACTTCTTTGCACCAGTTTTATAATAATATTTTTCAGGATGGTGTTCAAAATTAAGAAGAAATCAATAACATAATATCGAATAAGAGCTTTTGTATCACAAAATTCTTAGCATTGACCAAAAAATGGTCACAATTAAATGTCATTCAAAAAGGTAATTTAGACCTAAAAGTAATTTGAGTTAGTCTAAAAATCAGTATTATCTAGGATGAAATATTCGATTTTTAAAAAGTTGCAGACTACGATAGCGTATACCATGTTAGAACAAAACTAACGAATTGTGTGTATTTTTTAAATTACATTACATTTAAAATATTTTAAAATACGTGTACTTAAAAATAAATTCAGATAGATTTTGAATTATTAAAAATTGCGAATGGTGTATTTTCGAATTCTTTTTTTATAATTATGTGTTCTGTTTTTTTTTTTTTTAATTGAGCGTGTTATTTTTTATGTCATATTATACTTCTCATAAATCATTTTACTTATATGATTTTGTCAGCTTTTCATATATTTTAAGATATATTTTTGATCTAGTTTTGAAAGCACGTTTTAATTTTGTTGACGCAATATATATCGTTTTTCTTACTTGTAAATTTTCTTGCATATTGATAAATCAATTTTCAAATATTTATCCATATTTTATTCATTCAAAACTTTTGATTTTCATCCCTTTTTAACCAATCCGACATTTTGATCGGTTTTAAAATAAATATTCTCTCGTATACAGACTTTTCCCTCTTTGATTCAAAATGAAATTTAATTTCTGCTCAATTCTTTTTTATTTTCGTCCGATTTCTGGTTGCCATTTTTTAATGAATTTGTGATTGCGTTACCTGTTACGTTTTTAGATAAACTAAATTTCAAAGACATTATTGACTTCTGAAGTTCACACATCTAAAATAAGAATTTGATGTTAGTAAATTTACTGATGATTTCGTGGGGCTTACTCAACATGATTTTTAAAAATCTCATATTCAAAGCATTTCAAGAAATATGTGTTCATAAATCAACAAAAATGAATTTCAGGAAATACAAATGAACTTGGATATCTGTTCCATCACATTAATCTGTTGGAAAGCTTTTACATTTTGTAAGTCTATCCGTATCGGGAATCATATACCATTTGGTGAACAATGCTGATGTACTTCTGTGATTATTCATGCCTCATTGATCTAAAAGAGCTCTGAAATCGCTTAACTGTGTGATGGGTTTTTAATCGCCTTTAATATCTTGCGCAGAAAATTGTACTTTTTTTGTTGTCCTTTTTTCCCAGACTTATATATATATATATATATTGTCTAGATATTTCCTCACTAATATTTTGAATCGAAGATCCTGAGTGTTTAAAAGTTATGTCATGTTTCCGCAATGCATACGTAGAATAAGAACTAAACATGCTTTATTTTTAAAAAGGTACTTGTGATTTTTTTAACCTTGCGTTAACTTTTTAAGCGCTTAAAATTCTTAACAGGCGTTTTCTTTGAAACAATAACTGCATTGATAAAATTTAGTATCTCCCACCTTTCTTTCAAGGAAAAAAATTTACTCAACATCATGGCTTTTAATAATGTGGTGATAAAACATATGATTTATATTATCGTTTACGATCACTTAGATAAATGTATTTGAAAAATTTCTGAAAAGAGTTTTGCATTCCAAAGTTTTAAATGTTCTTTACATTGAAATGCAAGAATTTATAAAAAACAAAACAAAAAGTGCTTGTATAGTTTTTATTGATACTTTCAGAATACGTTAGAGATATTCTCAAAGTATGAATATTAGCTTTGCTAGTATTTTAGTTTATCAATATTCTTACATTTAATGCAGATGAACATACTGTAAAAACTTCTGTTAAAAGTCTAGAGGAAAAAGATCGGAAAAAAAAAAAACACTTATTACTTTTACCTTTTATGCATTTACGGGCAATCATTGTTAGTCTATTTAAATTTACAGGAGCTCAACATGATTAAAATAATTATTACCATTACATTACTCAAAATACTGCATTGAGAGGAGATAGAAATCTATTAATTAAATTTATCTATTATTTTTTTAAAAAGAGTTTTTAAACTTTTCGCCGCTCCTTCAGTTGTATTCCGAATCTTACGAATGCATTTACGGTTCTTAAAATATTTTTCTACTCTCTCTCTCTCTTTTCTAAAATAGTTGTTTTTATTAATTTTGTACATTAAAATATTATTAAATTTTTTCAATGGAGGGGTGTTTATTTCATTTTTCAGTTTCTCGCGAATAATAGTTGCCAAAACTGAAACATGTTATTTCTGCATTAATTTTAAAAATTAATGTTATATTTTTTTTTAAAAAAAATTTACTCCAGGAAATATTTTTTATCTCAAAAACGAATGAATTTTTAAATTTTTTTAGAAATCAGTTTTTTTTACTTGCATAGGTGTTTGAATAGATTTAGAATGCTGTGACATTTCTACAACGACAGTCAATATAATTCCTTTAATGTGACGAATGCCGATAAATCTCAATTCCATGTTATCATTGCCTATTCTGTGGTTTGTGACTTGTGGTAGCGAAGTTTTTTTGTGAGAAATTTACCGCGTGGGAAGATTTCTGATGAAATGCAAAATTTAAATTTAACTGTTTTATTTTTGTACATTCATGTTATTAAACCTAATACCTGGCCAAAAAATAAGAAAATAGAAAATTGTCTTATAAAAGTGTGTCTTAGTTTCTTTTTTTTTTTTTGCTGTAATTTTTATTCGATGATATTAATATTCGTTGATTTTATTTATTATGTTTGAGTGATTAACCCATACATAACAAATAAAATCTCCTTTAAAACATTCGCAAACGCATACATTACCATTGTGAAATGATACGAAGAATCTTTGATGTGATAATTCGTAGGTAGTCTATTTCCATTCCGCTTTGTGTGAGGATATTGAAACTTGATTTTCAAATGCAATAACCCATTTTTAAACCATTCAATAGAATTGAATTTTGAACCTACAAGCCCGGTCCGCACTTTTTTGTTTTACAGGGTCACCGATCACTGTTTTTATGCTGTTCTTTAAAAAAAAGCACATATGTATAGCGGTAAACACGAGCGTACGCAAGGGGAGAAGGGGAGTCGAGGGCTCAACCCCCTCCCATAGACCAACAGATTTTTAATAATTTTCATTGTAGATTTAACTACCCTCGGTGCTTTTGTCTATGTATTTTTAGGCCCCCACCCACCCATAAGAGATCTGTGCATGCCTCTGGTGGTAACTCTGTTCCTGATTTTACAATTAGAAACTGTGAGTCATTCTAACATTCGAAACTGTTCCGATCTAAAGGATAGCGATGGTTTAAATTATGTGAATCTATTCTGCTTTAGTAATTTTTCCAAACTCCTTTCTTGAGAACGTGTAAGCTCCATTTCCGCTTCTTCCAGAGGATTTCCAAGACTTTTTCGCGTGCAGCGTTGCGTGCGTCAAGTGTTGCGTAACAACCGGAGCTTCAGGGGAAGGGGCTATCCGATATATCAGGTCAACCAGACAGGCTCTTTTTTCATTCCTTCTCTCAATTGTTTTAAGGTTCTTGTCGGCCTACGTGCACGCAAGAATTCAGGGAAAGTGTTCTTGGTGCGGTTATGCAATCGTAACGAACGTTGACCGGGAGATATTCTTATTTACTTTGTTTGGGAGGCCGTTATTTGTAACTTTTTACAAAACATCCCCCCCTCCCTCTTTCTTCCGTATGTTAACATCTTTTTTATTTTAAAATAATTTTTTTTAAAAAACTACTTATTTAACATGATAATTATATTTGTGTTAACTAAAACAATCCTTTCGTGTTAATATCTGAATCTGACGCATCTGCTTTGTGGTAGGTCAAACGTATTAAAGTCATTAAATTTCAAGTAGAATGTTTTCCAATACAAAGGAAACCTAATAGTTTTCTTAAAAGTGTAGAATATATAATAAATATATCATTATGACACACACGCGCACGCAGCGTTTATTAGCACTGTTTTCCCGCGAAACTTTTGGAATTGTTTGGTCATCAATTCCTATTAATTCGATTCGTGATAATGTTATCTTATGTTTTAAATTTAATTAAAAGATTACTTTCTTTGTGAGTTGTTACGCATTTTTTAAAAATTAATCTTGAACTATATATATATGCGAAACACACAATTCACTTCTTCTTAACTTAATTATTATATTTAACTAATTTTCTCCTTATAAATTCATAGAATAGAGGATTTTGTGTATGTGTGGGTTTAATTTTCTTTTTAAATTTAAAATCAGTTTCTACCTCAGTGACAAATGTAAAATAAGAATTTTCTGCTGCTAATAGAAATTAATGATATACTCCAAACAAATATTTTTTT
The DNA here is from genome assembly GCA_019973975.1 of Trichonephila clavata. Lineage (NCBI taxonomy): Eukaryota > Metazoa > Arthropoda > Arachnida > Araneae > Nephilidae > Trichonephila > Trichonephila clavata. The sequence continues at coordinate 4,169 of BMAO01019976.1, read as the reverse complement.
AAAGAAATGTTTGGGGAAAGATTTTGTCGAAATATATTCAATATCTAGAATCAGCATCTTGCCTCAAAAATTCTAATTGTCATAAATACGCTCTGTGTAGATCAATCTAATTTATAACAATAAAATTCACATTTTGTGCTGTCTTTCTCTACTGAAATCATATAACAAACACAATATTATAAATATTTTCCATCTAATTATTTTGAATTTAATATATTAGGGAGTGATTAGAAATAAATTTGAATTAAATTTATTAATAAATTTGTATTGAATGTATCCTATTGATTATATGCTTCAGAAATGTATTTACAAACATTTTATTGAAATTTTGTATTGTATCATTTATTCGTTTATTGAAATTTAACTCAATATGCACTCTTCCCCCCCCCCCAAGAAAGTGCATTGTTTATTTTTATGAAAGTAATACCTTGACTGTAAATGCAAGATTAATATTTCGTATGTTTATGAATACAGAGTTGATGCTTTAAGAATCAAAGCATAAATATTTTACGCGAAATGTTTTCATAATCCTGGAAAGGAAATACATTTTCTTATAGTAATCATATTGTGACTTTAAATGATCCTTTCTTGATAATTGATAAGATAATTTACAAAATACGAATTTTTTGTTTTTACAAAATACGAAAGAAAAAAATACACTTTTTTCTATTGAAACATTTAAGGATATCCGTCCCCCCCCCCCCGTAATTCCGTTGTATTTTAAATAATTACCATCTTCAAATAAAAAAATTATATTCTTAAGTTTTTATTTATTTATTTATTTTGCAATGCATTTTTTAATTGCCGTTTCGTGAAATATTGATGTATGGGCGTGGTTTCTTTTCTTCTCTCTTTTTGAAGTTATTTTGCTCTTTCAGTTTTTTTTTCTTACCTAGATTGTGTCACGTTTTTTATAGTCATTTGTAAGTTGATTTCGAAAAGGGGGATATTATTCTATTTATAGATACTAAAAATAAGCATTGTTTAATTTATTTTAATAACCATGACAATTTATAAAATTGCTTTTCGTGGATTTTTGTAAGTAAAGTATGTTAATTGCGATAAAAATTTCATTTTTGATAATAAAAATAGTCATTATGTATTTAAAATAGCATTACTATTGTGGAAATGCGTTTTAATTTTTTTTTGTTATATAATAAAACGCTATGTGTGTGTGCTCTTCAAATTTAAGGGAGATTTAAGTATCTTACCCCCCCCCCCCCCCTTTCCCAAATAGGTATTAAACAAGCAACTAAAAAGTTATTCACGAAGAGCCAACGTTTACGCTTGGCGAACGTTTGGCGATTTTACAACTTTTTGCTTGTTTGCTTCTTCAGACTAAAAGAAAACCTGTCCGGGGAAGAAATAAGTTTTGTTTCCAAGTCAGTGGAGATAATGAAGATGTTTCTTAAGTGTCATTTAAGAGAGTAGTTTATGCTTTTAAAAAGCGTATGCTATCGAACAGTGCATGTTAAAACTGCTTTATAAGTTAGTAAATTAAAATCATTTATTTTTATTATTCTATTACATTTTGTTTTATGATGGATATTTTTGAAGCGCAAAAGACCGAAAATATTATGCTTATATAGTATGCTAAAACTTATAATATTTTTGTAATATATATGAACAATATGAAAAATATTTTTAATAGACAAATGGCCATGAAGAATCACAAGGCTTAGCAACTATTAGAATGAAGCCAGATGACCAGGGTCGGTTTGGATTTAATGTAAAGGTAAGTTCAATTGCTGTAAATTTTAATTGTTTTAAAGAAATAATTATTCAGTTAAAGGAATACTTACTCGAAATATATAATAACGATACCACACACATAAATAATAATAATTAAATACTAACAAGACAATATTTGTATTTGTAATTAAGTTTTGTTAAAAATACAAATCTGTTATTTTGAATGTTCATATGAACATTTATTTTTGATACATTTACTTGCTTGTTTTAGAAACTACAAAATCTATTTCAATTTACTTTCAGCTCTTTATATTTGATAGCCAGTTTTATTTTAATTGATCAAATCAAATTCAAACTGTCAGTTTAGTAATCTAAATGATTTATGCTTAACTTTTTTTTATCTGTCAGTTAGGAAGTATATAAATACTTTTATCCATTTCAATTGAACTTTAATAATGTATCACTAATTTTCAAAATTTCTAAAATTCTAACTATTGATGGTATATTTTTTGTATAATTTTACAAAACTCTAATTTTTAACTTGAAGTGGAAATTATGGAATCATATTTATCTTACTTAGAAATTGGAATTTGATTTTTTTAAAATGTTTTTATTATTATTTAATCAATATAGATATTTTCTTAAAAAACATTTCATCTTTATTTTATCTTAATCTTACTTTTATCTTTATTGGAGATATCTATTCCTTGTTAGAAATTTCTCAATTCTTTTTCGTTATCATACTGTTTCATATCTCTTCATATGCTTGTACCTTTTTATTATGATACAGGGTGGAGCAGATCAGAATCTTCCTATTCTAGTATCAAGAGTTGCACCAAACACTCCAGCTGATACTTGTATTCCTAGATTGAATGAAGGTGACCAAGTGCTTATGATCAATGGTAGAGATGTTGCGGGTTTAACACATGATCAGGTATTATAGGAGTAAATTTGTGTTTATTTTGTATTAGTTGTGTAATTCAATTGGTGTAAAATAAATAAACATTTGATAAATTCGCTCTGTGTTAAAAAGGAATGTTATTTCAAAAAAAGAAAACTTAGAAATCTTTTGTGTGTGTGTTTATCAAAAGAAATTTTATGTTTTCAAAAAGTAATTAAATGTGTTTTGGATTAAATTCTATATCAGAAAACCATGATAGAGATGTTGTTTATTCTTGAATTTATAAAATTCAGTTAAGGAAGAACAAATAAAAATAATTGGAATTTTTCTTATTTTTTATGTAAACATACTTGAACAATCTGGCACTTTAGAAATCAAATCTATTTGAACCAAACGTAGCGATATGAAAACAACAAGGAAAGCTATTGACAAAAATTGTCGTTAAATTACATTAAAGGATTCAGTGTTTTAGTTAAATAACTTTCTCTCATCCCAATGTTTGAAATAATTTTTTATAGCAATTTTTTTCTCTAACTTCTGAAAACAACTTTGTGCAGCCTTTGAAAAACTGATTTAAGTGTATTTTGGATTAATTAATTGTAGTTTCTTTGCTTTGAAAAAAAATTATCATTGTAAATTTAAATTTTATTAAAAAATGGTTTAATCAAAATAAATTTTTCTTAAATTTTTTTTATGTTATTACAAGAAAAAAATTAGTAATCAGTAAATACTATTATTTTTTGTTGTTCTTTTTTTATTCCAAGTTATCATTGTAAAAACTATAATATGTATATGACTTTGATTTAGGTTGTGAAACTCATTAGAGCATCTAGAGAACGACATCCTGCAGAATTACTTCTAACTGTTCGACCAAATGGTAAAGTATTATTTTATTGTTTTCTTTAACTGCTCGTGTATAATCTTAACTTGGTTACATAATTATACTGCTTCTTAAATTAAAAATTTTATTTAGTTATGGAAAAGGGAGTAATTTTTAAGGTATTTTATTAAAAATTTGAAATTTTTACTTTTTGTGAAATTTTTTCATATTTTGAAAAATATTCTATCTTAAACTTTTTTCCTTGTACCCTTAAAACTAGGCATAATTTGAAAAGGAAGGAATTTCATTTGATGCTTTTTATATTTTAAAAATGTATTATTATTTTAAAAATCTGTATAAGACAATTCTTGTTTGAGTATTTTTTTTAAATTAATTCATTTAACATTTTATGAGTGTTTATTATTTTGTGCATATTTTCTCATATTCAAATTTGCTTGGCATTTTTATATAGCCCATATTATTTCCTGAGTTAGAATTCAAGGCTTTTTTTGTACAAAATAGAAATCATATAAATAAAACGAAAAGGACTAACTTTTGTAAAGTAAATTTTTAATCAATTTATTAAACATGTAAAATAGCTTAATGTAAAACATGATGTAATTTTATTTTCAAAGTTTAAGGCATCTGAATCTTTAATTTATTTTAATCCTTAAAAGTTAAGACAACTGTAACTAAATAATAACTAAACACAAATGCTATTAAATTTATTTTTTTAACTTAAAAAAATGTTTGTTT
>BMAO01019975.1:0-65972 GCA_019973975.1 Trichonephila clavata | reverse complement strand
ATAAAATACTATGTAAAAATGTGTCAATACATGAAAATATGGCTTTGGTAATACATAATTATACGACATTTCGAAAAATTTCATTAGTGTTTTATAAATTTACATGTAAACGCAATTTCTTAAAGTATCAGAATTAAAAGGATTCTTAAAATATTACATAAATGGTATCCAAAACAACAACAAGAAAACTGATTTTAATTTTTTTTAAACATGAAATTTGTGTATTTTTTGTATGTAACAAGTTTTGTGCAACGAGAAAGAGCATTGCATTTTGGGATATATTTATGTACCTTTTACTAAGAAACTTTAGAAAACAAAGCTTAAAAATTTGTGTGTACATTAAATAAACATTTATCTTTATACTGAAGTGAAATTTTTTTTAAAAAAATTGATCAGTATGTTTAGAAATGTAATTTTGTAGAGTAGAATAATGAATTTTATAAAAATTTTCCTTTTCTATGTTACGACATCTGCTTTTCAACTAAATGTCTGAGGAATATCTCAAATTTCACTTCAGTATATATAATATATATGCAATATAAAATAAATATTTCCAGTTCATGCATACAATTAATTTATAGAGAAAGAAGACACAAATTAAAAAATATAATCTATATAAGACAGTAATACATGATTATATGGCACTTCGAAAAATTTCTTTAGTGTTTTGTATATTCACATGTAAACACAATTTCTTTAAATATAAGAATTAAAAAGATTATATAAATATTACATAGATAGTATCCAAAACAACAAGTAAACTATTTTTGTGTTTTTAAACATGAAATTTATGGTTTTCTTTGTATGTAACAAGCTTTATGCAACGCATTTTGAGATATATTTGTGTGTGCATTAAATAAACATTTATTTTTATACAGAAGTGAAATCTTTTTTTAAAAAACTGATCAGCCTGTTTAAAAAAATAATTTTTGCAGAGTACAATAAGGAATTTAATAAAAATTTTCCTTTTCGGTGTTACGACATATGCTTTTTAGCTAAATGTCTGAGGAATATTTCAAAAATTTCACTTCAGTATACACAAGAATATATATGAAATATAAAATAAAAATTTTCAGTTCATGCATACAGTAAATTTATAGAAAAGATAAAACACAGTTTAGAAAAGAAAATTTTCAGAAAACAGTAGCTTTTATATAAAATTTTACCTCATCAAAAAGATCTTGCACTGTAGTCGGTTTTTACCTTATTTTTCTTAATATTATCTTCTCTTTTCTTTTATCTTTTCTAATTTTCTTTGATCATCCAGAAAAAGCATGCTTGCTTTCATTAATTTTTCTCTATCGAGAATTTTCATGGCACTTACCGAATATTCTCCAGGTCCTACTGCCATTTACTGAAGTTTTTGTTAATTTGGATACATTACCATCATTAAAGGAACAAACAGCATTATAAACACCAAGTGAAAGTGTTTCAATGTGCACAAATGTTGTTTTCAGAACCCGTGATAAAATGACATTATGAAAACTTTCATTCGGGTTTTGTGTTGCTAATACAACAGCAACCAGAAGACATTTTTATGTTTGTAAGACTTACCCGATTCTTCAGCCTGTTTATATCCACACCATGAATTTTCACCAACTGGTCAAAAACAATGTTTTTATGTGCCCATTTTTTTCATATACAATATTTCGAAAGAATATTGACATCTATCACCTTACCTGCATCAATGCTGGTCACAGTAACTGCACCATTTGATGATGTGTAACCGTGTTTCTGCCATGTCCACAATATTATTATTATTACCTTCATTTTCACAAATAGCTTCCCTCGCAGCATTTTGAATGGACTCCTCGTAAACAAGTTTTACATCATTTGAGATTCGCTTACCGTAAGGAGAAAACCTTGTAAGTGGTTGCCGAAGATTCATTATGCCGCAAAACATTCTCCCAGCTTCTGCACATCTCCCAATGGAACACGCAGCATATACAAACCTGGTATTTATTGTGGCAATTTGCATTCCTTCATGAATATTTAAAAAAGAGAATTCTACATCATATGGACAAGCATAACATTTCAGGATAAATTTCCAGCCCAAACTTACCTTTTAAAACTTGCATGTCTAAACCTCTTTTACACATTTTACAATGAACTTAATTCTTGAAAGCAAATGCAAGAATATTTTAATTCATGATGGTATTTTTAATACTTACTTTAATAAGAAGAAAAACTCTAATCAAACTTTATTTTGCACATGTCTCCTTTGAGTCATGTGTATGTCCAGCTTGAGGATTGACATTACTCTTTTAGTATTTGAAAAGTACTGTTACTATGATTGAGAGTAATCCTACCTTCTTAAAACGTACCTTTATGTTTTTTTTAAATATTTTTTTCCGTCTGTCAATAAAGAAACAAAAACTTCGAAATTTCAAAACTTGTGAATTTTAGAAATTTTATATATTTAATTTAAAAACCCAAACACACATGATAGAAACGTGTTTGCGCTCCAAAATAGGTAAACAACGCTTGCAGTTAATCTACAGTTAATTGCGTATGAATAAATAAAACAGAGAGTGGCTTTGGAAAAGCTTCCCAGATTTAAGAGGTCAATGTTTACATTTCTATCTGTCAAAAGGGGCGTGGCTAATCAGCTGATTATTTTTAAAAAATCATTTTAACATACTTTTAATTAGTAAAATGGCAAGTACGGTACATCATTGGAAAGGTCCTGATTTGGGGATTTTAGAAATATCAAAAACTCAAAATAGACTTCCCGAAGGTGTTTACTCTACTGACTCCCCTTAAATAAATGTGTCGAGTTTTGATCATTTATCTCCAAACACTATTACAAACTCCGGTTGTGACGGGTGCTTACGCGTTTCACTAACCTTCTCTTAAATTCTATATTTTATTTATTTCAACCAATCTCCACCGGGAGCCAAAAGTGTGACTTATGCAAATGAGATATTTTATATAAGTACGGGTTTAGGGAGTTATAAAATGATATAAAAGGGGGAAATGAAATGAAGAGAGGAAGGAATTGAGAGAGTAGTTTTTCTAGTGGAAATATTGTCGTCGGGAGTAAAGTTTATTGAAAAGTATACATAAAATCAGTTCGGGATAGAACTGAGAGATAGCTGAGATTGAAGCCGCTCATTAAAGTAATCCAGATATTGAAGAAGTAGTTAGAAGAACCTGCCATATCAAAAGGTATCAGGTTAGTTTGTTTTCACAATTTAGGTATAAGTGTGTAGCTTAATTGTACGCGTCGACTACCGTAGATTCAGTTAAGATTCCGTCGTTGATAATTATTGAATTCTTCTCATACTCCACTGTGTTTTATTGTTCTTAAAATTTGAATAGTATTTGTGTAATTTCTCAATTAAGAAAAGTTAATAAATAAGATTGAGTTATTAAATAAGTAGTAATTCATTATGAATTCAACAGATTCCGATTTAGATAATACACGAAGGGGAGTTAGTAATCTTAGAGGTAGTGATAGACTACGACACGGTGCATCCAAAAGCAAATTAATATAAAATTACCGAACACACATTTGAATCAAATTAACGACAAATGAAAGATTTCAAATAATTATGAATTTCTGATAATAATTACAAATTAATATCGGGCGTGTTGAATTGGCAGAAATTTAAAATTTCTTTCATAAATGATGTTGCTCCAAATTTTTCTGTTGAACGTCACCATTTCCTGAAAATAGAACATGTGTAAAGCAGGGGTGCTAAACTCGCAGCCCACAAAGAGAATTTTTGCTGCGTGGCCAGTATATCGGTGAGCAATAATCTATAATAAAATATCAAAATTTCTTCTCCGAAATGGGAAAGACAGTAGAAGAGAAGAGTTGTCAAGTTTCAGGATGAAAACATTATATTGTTCTTGCTTTTTTACTTGTTAAGTTTATTTGGAGTAATACATTATACTAAAGTTTCTATGAATATGAATTTTTTTTGTGGCCAAGCTTATGTTAAACCTCGTGTGTTTGGCCTAAGTTAGACTTTGAGTTTGACACCCTTGAACTAAAGGATTTAAAAATGAATCGTTAATATTTTAAGATTGATATCCACAAAATAATCGTTACTAAGACTACCACGGGGTAGGTATATGCTTCTCAAGTTTTAAACATTATCGCAGCTTTAAAAGTAATGGCCAATAATGGCTGCTATAAATTAGACGAACTAAATTATTAACTGAGGATAAGCAAAATATACCATTGGTCCGCACATCTGGTACTTTTTACGCAGACTTTCTGCCCCTCCAATCAGAGAGGCTGATACGCATTGAATTTGTTGAGGTTTAGAGTCCTCACATTGGTCTGGAGTGGAATTTCGTCCACATTAATTGATCGTGGCTGAAAATGATGAAATCCAACAGCTCTCAAAGCCATAATAGCTTCAATGTTTGACAAAAAGCGACAAATGAATTATCTGATTATTTTAAATGGTTTCGAAGTAACAGTCCAACAAAACAGTGTAAGGATGGCAGCTGTAAAAAATTTCGAAAAAGGGTGAGTAGCGTGAGACGAAAATAAATTATTTATTTATTACGTTTTCAGCTATAGTTACATATTTGCATTTAGATGCAAGTTATTAAAACAATGGAGTACAGTAGAACGTCGTTTATCCAAACGTTTATCATCCGGAGCGTCAAATATCCGGACCAAAGTCCGGATACGTTTTCGAACATTGCAGTGCTCAACAGTTGTTTTGCGTAAGGCCAAAAGTGACGGGAAAACCAACCCAAGGTGAGGGATTTTTGGAGTGCTGTCCTACTCAACTACTGCTGTTTAAGACAATCAGAGACCTTGCAGAGAAAAATAAGTGATTTTCCACAATAAAGGTAAAATTGCGACATTTTCTACTAATTTGCTATTTTTTCAAGCACGTTTCCCGCATGTGATGATTTTTAATATTCGTATAGTGTCCAGTTTCATATACTGCATGGATCGCATTCGGTTTTCGGTTATCCGAGCAATCGCGTATCCGAACGGTGTCCGGTCCCAATTGATTCGGATAAACGATGTTCTACTGTATTTCTATTCTACTACATTCGGAGATGACTGGCCAATGCAGGCAAAAGGACCATCGAAACCGGCATCATAATGTGGCCGGCCTGTGATGGGTGATGAAACCTGACCCATCACTGGCAATGTTAGCTGGGGGGTTTCCAATTTCGGACAAGCTGGAGCGTGACCTACTGATGGCGTGTGATCTTCAGCGATGAATCCTGATTCAGTCGGTTGCTGCCCGGATGCCACGGATGTGGGAGCGTTCGAGGAAAAAGCAGACATGATCTCAGAATAACTAATTCCGGTCACCAGATTCCGGTTAACCAGAAGCATACACAACAATTGGCATTTAAATAGAAGTAACATTTTCATAAACCAAGTCACCTCTACGGAAAGTGGTCTTTAAACCAAAATCACAGTTAAAGAATATTTTTTCCCGAAGAGAGTTAGTAGAAGACTCGAATGAACCCGATTCAAGTCCCAATGTTGATGTCCAGTACATACGCGTGGGGAGGTTCTCAGGCCACCCATCCCATCCGGGATTTGTCCTTCAGAGGCATATGGTGATTACACAAGGTGTGGCAGGAAGGGGAGCGAATATTTGGGACACTCAATCATCTCTGGTCATCGTTCAACGCACTTTGACGGCACGCAGTTACGTGGACCAGATTTTAACGCCAGTTCTACTACCTATGCTATCAATTCCTCCAGGTGCCATTTATTAGAGATACAACGATCGTCCACACACAGCGCGACTCGCGCATTAATGTCTTCAAGGATATGACGTACTTCCATGGCCTTCCGGTTCAACAGACCTTACGCCAATAGAGCCGGTCTGGGACGTGATTGAAATGCAACTGCAGCCTTCCAGGAATACTCGTGAATGAACTGCCTAGTCGCAAAGATTATGGCATGATCTTCCGCAGGAGTTCATAGGTGACCTCATGGATTCATTGCCACGCTGCACTTCGGCGTGTATAGCTTCCAGAGTGGGATTTACTACCTACTGATTTGTGTAACCTTTTTCATGCCGTATCTTGTTAAAACAATTTGTTATTCAGAATTTTCAGTCATTTGTTTGTATCCTCATACATTTATATACAGGTTAAGTTCGGTGATAGTAGCTCGTTTCCATCTGGGTGCATATATTATTTTTTGTGACAGAGTATATCTTTTAAAAAGTTTCATGTTTGAGCCAATCGATAGAAGAGAGCTGAAATGAATCAAAGCCCCGAAGCATGAAAACTATGTTACTGAAAATGGGAGTTCTAAGTATTAAGAAAGATAATAAACGGTAGGATGTATGCAAAAGTTATTAGGAAGTTATGATGAGTTTTGCTGTGTATAAAACTAATGTATATCACAACTATTGAACTCCCTACTAATTTGAATATTTATTGCAGCAAACTTCCAAGAGGTGCCGAAAGCAAAATTCTAATCAAGTCAAAATTTGAATATGAAAGAAACCGTCGCAGCAAAGTTTATCATCTATAATGAGTTAAAACTTGTAATGAAGGCGACAAGAGTATTCGAATAACAAAGGAAGAAGCAAATTTGAATCGATGTTATTAGAATCGTTTTAATTTCTCTGGCGGAGCATTCTTGAAAGTCATTTTTGAAAGAAATATTTTATGAAGATGCAATAAAATGTGGGGGCGTTAATCACAATGAATTTTAAAAGAGTAGACTCGCATGTGTTGCGTCATTGTAACCTCTATTGTTTGGAGCTTTTTTTATGTACGAGGTTTTGTTTTAAAAGAAGTGGAAGTGTTCAAATCAATCACATATTAGCAGATTTTTTGAATAAAATTTATAATCATAAATCTCCTTCATGTACTTTAAATATCTGTTACTCCAATTGTTCTTTCATAATTGGAATGATTTTTTAAAATAGTTTTGTGAGGAGTATTAAAAATCTTTTCTAAATATAAGAGTTTTATATGCATTTCATTCAACGTATTGGGATTTCTTTTTCTATTCTTGTACGATAAAGAAATCGGTCATGTAAGAAATCAAAAATTCTGCTACTTCATCATGGAATGAAAAACTTTTCTCCCCTTCCTTGAGGGGATCCAAACAAATGATAATCCAAAGATAAGTCTCGATATAAGGATTCTGGATGAATAAGGTGGACGTTTGAACGTTTTCTAATGAAGTTCTTATAATTTTCAAGCACAACATCAGCTATGTTAATGGTGTTGCATTGTCGTGAATTAGGGAAAAAAAGAAAGCGGATGGGAACGTTTTTTGAAACAATAGACTGATTTAATCCTCTTCAAAAGTTCATTAAATCATTAGGAAAACTGATTTGCTCATCTACAAATTTGTGGAATTTCCTCTTTTGTTCAACATTTTCTTAATCGGCGATAATGAATCAAACTTTTAACTTCTTCGCGATCATTTAAGAACATATCACACCATTTGCTTACTTCCACCATCAATAAGGTGTCATTACCGTAAGGGGCATTCAATCTGATGAATTTGAATAAAAGTTACATTTTCACTAAAGTTTTAATTATTAGCGTTTTGGTAAATTTCACACAAACTTGTTGCTTTTCAAGAAATCATTTCCGAAACATAAAGAGAAAAAAATATTTGAAATAAAAAAAACTGTGGCTCGTTTCGTTTCTCGTACAAAATTGACATTTCACATGGTTTTATGCATTAACACGTACAAATCTGAAACTCAAAAATAATATTTAGTGAGATTTATTATTTTTTAAAGTTCTTCTTTTAAAAACAAATATCGTCGTTTATATTTTTTTTAATTCTGAAACTTCTCTTATTTTTTTTTAAATTAAGCATATCCACATCCTTTGAGGAAAATTATTTTAAAATCCATCAAAAATTTTAATTATAGTATATAGTTTGAGGAATTTTCTCCTTCGAATGTGCCACTTTTCTTTTTAAAATGTTGCATCTACTCGTAAGTTATCTTTAAAAAGCATCCCATGTATTCCATGAAGAAACATCTTTGTTAACTCGAGGGAAAGGGAATCGGTGGAAAGACGTCTAATGAGGAAGCTTCTGAAGGGAAATTGACTTGTACGTGGAATTCAGAATTTAAAACAGCCGAGAATAATTACACGAGTTGGATTTTGAAAGCTTTGTGGGGGGAAAAATAAGAAACCTGAAAACAAAATAATAATAAATAAACCTAATTTCCCTTTGTATTTTTTCTGAATTACACTTTCCGTACTTAAAATGTTTTCAGAGGAGCTGTTCTAAGAAGCTTGTTGTAAGAAGTTTCTTTTAAACACTCTGTTAAATGAAAGGGAAAAAAACCAAATATCAGAATGAAGACAACAGCTAAATTCCAAAAATTATTTTAAAGTGTAGCAATGTAATAAAACAAAAGTGTTTCAAGATAATAACTGAAACATAAAGAATACTTCTTATTCAGTCATCAGAGTTGAAATCGTAAGAAAAAAGATCCTCTCCACTGTCTTGGGTTTCCTTCGTATGATATAACGTACTCTTTTTAAATAATGAATGATCAATTAAATACGAGTTACTAAGAATCAGAAACTTAAATTATAACTATAACGCTTACTCTGATAGCACAATTACACAAGTCGTTGACAAATTCTTTCTTAACGTTACTAACAATCGAGTAGCCTTCGAAGCGGGTGGCGCAGCGGTAACTTTCCTGCTTGCGAAGCAGACGACCGTAATTCGATCCTCCCCATTCAATTTTACCGGCTCTTCCCTCAGAGATCCTTTTTCATACTAAAAAGATTATTGCAAATAAAATGCTGAAAAATCTACCTCTTTTCTTAAATATTAAAATTATAAACATTATTAATGATATTCTAAACATTAATTATTATAATTAAAACCTGGGAAGGACCCTACCCTTCCTGAAAATTACAGTTCGATCTCTCTACTACCAGTTCTGAGTAAACTGGTGGGGAAAAATCATTCTTAACAGATTAAATGACCATCTTCATCAAAATCAAATTTTAATTCCGGAGCAGCACGGCTTTTGGTTACAGCTCTCCACCACAACCACCAGTAACTCAGAAAAGTAGATTATATTAAATTTGGCCACAAAACGAAAATGTAAACATATGCAGTATTTCTAGACATACAAAAAGCATTCGACTGCGTCTGGCACACAAATCTTATCTATAAACTAATTCTTTACAAAGTGCCAACACCAGAAATTATCCTGGCTAACCCCTACCCCTCCGATATAACTTTTTCTGTTGAAATTAATAATACCCTCCCAAATACTGGAACAATTCCTGCTGCAGCCCCACAAGGGTCCATTCTTTCTTCCACGCTCTTCAGCATCTATGTCAACGACATTCACGCCACTAATAACACTGAAATTTTCATATATGCTGACGACACAGCGAAACTTTCTCGACAAAAAGAATCAGCCTTCAACAGTTATATGATCACATGATTCCATACACATCTTGATGACTAGTTTATCAAGTAGAAAATAGCCATCAAAACCTCAAAGACAGAAGCCATATTTTTCGCTATATACAAAAAGACACCAGGCATCTACATGAGACAGGCATCTATCTCTCTCTCTATATATATATAAAATCAAGCTAAATATAACTAGAAATTATCCTTGAGAAAATTCTCACTTTAAAGGAGAAACATTTTTAAAAAACCGCGCATAATTCTACATATACCTGCATATAGAAGATAAGACCGAAAAGTAAGGTGACTCAAACCTCTTTTCAAAAATGAGAACAGCCCGACAACCAGACACATGCGCATTACGATCTTTACGCATTACGATGCAGGCCGTGGTAGCCAAGTGGTCTGGGCATATGATCATGGCTAGCGTCTCATGAGTTCGATCCCAGTACCACTAAAGACCCGCCGTGTAGAGGCGCGTTGCACGTTAAATCTGTCGAGAGCTGAAACGTCCTCCAGTTGGTGTGGTGTGGTAGTTAGGAGAGGGGGTGCCAGCTCAGGTGTCGTCCGCGTCACTTGACCATGGTTCAGAATTACGCGGACCGTCGCCAAAAGCCCTCGTGTTGCTAAACAGTGCGACGTTAATATTTACTCACTCACTCGCAACGTTAAAGGTTTGAGTCATTTGTAAAGTTTCTTGGTTTGTGTGTTCATGCGAGCGCTCTTACACTTAAAAGGTGTTAGGGCACTTCGTAATGGAGCAGAAAATAAATCTGAAATTCTGTTTTGAAATGGGTAAATCTGCTACGGAAACCTTGGAAATTCTTCGAAGTGTATATGGATAGACTCACAAGACATAGAGAGAGTGTCTTTCAGTGGTTCAAACGTTTCCTTGAAGGTCGTGAAAGCATGGAGGATGAGCATCACAGTGGAAAGGTCGTTGACGAGCAGAACGCGACGGCAAATGTTTATAGAGTGAGGAAGTTATTGCTGCAAGGATCGCCGTTCGTCCGTCCGAACAATGGCGAACGAATTGAATCTTCCTTGTTAAATCGTCTGAACAATATTGGAGCAGGATTTTGGTAAACGGAAACTTTGTGCGACGTTTGTCCCTCATAACCTGTGGCTACGGTAGCCAAGTGGTCTAGGCATCGGATCGTGGCTAGCGTGTCAAGAGTTCGATTCCAGTACCACTGAAGACCCGCCGTGTAGGGGCGCGATGCACGTTAAATCTGTAGAGAGCTCAAACGTCCTCCCGTTGGTGTGGTGTGGTAGTTAGGAGAGAGGGGTGTCAGGATCAGGGTGTCGTCCGCGTCACTTGATCATGGTTCAAAATTACGTGGACCATCCCCAAAAGCCCTCGTGTAGCTGCACAGTGGGACGTTAATATTCACTCACTCGCTGTCCATCATAACCTAAGCGATGAACAAAAACAGCAGCGAATGGACTGCTGTGGCGACGTCATCGATGCAGCACATAAAGATGACACGTTTTTACAGTCCATCGTCACAGGAGCTGAAACGTTGTGTTTCGCGTAGGATTCACAAACGAAACTCCAAAGTATGGAGTGGCGCGGTCCTTCCTCACCGAAATCGAGGAAGTTTCGTTTCGAAAAATCAAAGGTCAGGACAATGTTCATTATATTTTTCGACGCACAGGGAAGAGAATCCATAAAGAATATGCACCGGAAGGTCAAACAGTTGATAGTGAATTTCATTGCGATATTATGAAGCGCCTCCTGGCTTGCATTCGTCGTGTTGAGACCCATCTCGCTGCATCAGGCAAGTGGTTTCTGTTTCATAATAATGCACGTCCCCATACTGCAATATGAGTTAGACGTTTCCTCGGGCAGCAACAGGTTACGGAGTTATTTTACCCTCCCTATTCTCCTGATCTTGCGCCAGCAAAATTTTTTCTCTTTCCCCAACTGAAATCGGCACTGACGAGACACCAATTTTCAAACACCTCAGACATTCAAGCTGCTGTTACCAATGAACTTAACAGTCTCAAAGGAGGACTTTTTTAAAAGTTTCCAGCACTTTTATGAACATTGTTAGAAGTGTATTGTAGACGGCAGGAACTACTTTGAACGACAATAAGGTATTCATCTAGGATATCCCATAGAACTTTCTCTTTTTGTAAAAGGTTAGATCATATCTCCCTTTGCAGAGGACAGCAATGTTAGTCCACAGCATTCCACAGCAACGCCATCTAGCGTGCTTATTAAAACGCTGACGGGATTTTTCTCGTCAGACGCCCACTAACCATCGACTAGGAAGCATCGTTTAAGCGCGTCCGCGCTCTTTTGCCACAACTAGCGGTAAGTCACCAGCACACCGCATAATGAGTTTTATTTAATCTCTAACATCTCCTCCTAAAAGGAACTATCCTATATTAATGTTTCTATATTATTGTCTGCCTTTAAATGTTCCTATATTTTTAAATTCCTGCATGTTCTAATTTCTATTTTGTAAATATTCCCCATGTAAATATACTTCTATAACTCGTAATAAATTATTTAGTTTCTTTAAACTATATTGTCTATTCTATTTTCAAAGTTAACCCATACATCGCAAAAACCCCTAGACACCCAGCCAAATAAAACACCGCTATATGAAGAATCTAACTTTTCGGGAGATTTCGGTTAGATTCCCACATTTATCAGCTAATATGTAATAAAGTGATAATTATGACATTAGTCACCTTACTTTTCGGTCTTACCTTGTATATAGACATATTATTATGTAACATTTTGATTGATCCTATGCGAATGATAAAATATTTAAATTCAAGCAAATAATGTATATTTTTCTTAAAATTGAAACGAAATCAATTTTAAATAAGAACTTTATCTTTTTATAACTTTGCTCTTGATAAGAGAAATGTCTCTTACATACTATTTTATCCAGAATAAAAGTTTTTAACTTTTATACTTCCCGAATTAAATGAATTTGGAATATTGCAACACAGTATGTAATCAACATCTTTCCTCTCAACGAACTATTTTAAAATCTGATTTGAAATGCCAGCCACGTCTCGAGTATTTCTGTAAAGTTTCATTTCATGAATTTCCATTTCAACGTTACTGTCTCGAATGAAATAAAATATTCGTCTCTAGAATTGTGAATGATTTTCGTAATCCATTACATTTTTTTTTCTTTTACTTCGGAGTCGCATATATTTAAAAACTTCCTTATTATCAACTCATTCATTTAAACCTTATAAAAATGCATATATTATTACATTTCCCCTATAAGATATGAAGTATTTGAAATTATTTTTGAGAAAGAGAGCAAAAATATTCAAATTGAAATAATAATAAATTTTGATCAGAAAGGGAATGCATGGAAACGTTGGAAGAAGAAATTCAAATTGAATATCTTCCATCTCGATTTTTATCTCAAACTTTGGGGGGGGGGGACTCTCCTCCCGCTTTATCTATGAACAATTCAAGAGTTTCATTTTCTCCGAACTTTCTAATTTGAGATGTGAAAGAAAGATTTATAAGTTATTTCTCATTTTGAGAAATAGTTGCTCTTCCGTCAGAAAAAAAATTAAATTTGTTATTTGGGGGGGGGGGGTAGAGAATGACATTTTTTCAGTTCTATTTTTACTTTTAGATTTTTGTAGAAAAAAAAACGAGGCTTACTTTTAATTATGAGAAAACTAAAATTTTAAAGTTTAATTTTGGATTCTCATTTTTTTTTTATTAACAATTTGAACAACAACAGTAGTAAAATTAAAATAATATATTGATTATAGTAAATTCGAGAATCTTAATGAGCCACCAATTGTTGTTATGTTTTTAAATGCAGATAAATTTGTCGGATCATCATTTCTCAGTTTAGTTCGTTAAACCCTTAACTGCCAATTAAAAGTTACATGATTCGCTACCCAATGTCACCACTTTTCGTATAGGAGCGTAGTATTTGGTGGAGCGGTGTATTTGGGAGGAAAAGAAAAAGAGCAAGTAAGAAAATTCTCTAAAATATTCCAAAGCCATCGGAATAGTTTTACTGATGGCAGGGCAAAGAAAAGTTCATACTTCGGAAAGACGTGCATATACGTCCGGCCCCTCAGGGGGCTCGCCTTCTTTAGGTGAGTACGAGTGTCACAATCCCGAGGTGCCCTAGTGATCTTTTCCTTTTCCCACGGGGTTTACTGTCTTTGGTAAACACGGGCTTCACGAACCCGGGGTACCCTAGTCATCCTTCTCTATTTTCGACCCTCTTTCTTGTCATTCAATTCATTCTTTCTTTCTCTTCCCGTCTAGACCACAGATATTAAAACAAATGTTTGGCGCAGTATAGCCGAAGTTGGCTCTTGCGCCAATAAACCCCAAAATCACTCACTCACGCATATACGTCCGGTGCAGTTAACGCACTGGCTGAGCGCGGGAGGCACTTAAGTGGTTAAATGGGTTACAGTCTTATCATCCATTTTTTTTTTTTTTTATTTCTAAATGATAAAAGTTACTATGCAATCTAAAAAGTAAGACCATCCATTCATTGGAAATTTTTTGTCAACAATTCATCGAGTATTATTCGAACTCAACATGCTCCCGTGAAATTGTGTGGTAGTTTAGAGGGGAGGGTTCCTGCTTGGATGTCGTCCCCGTCACTTGACCGAGGCTCATGTTGACGTGCTGTTGTCTCTCGTGTTGTTTTATAGTGCGACGTTCTCATTCACTCGCATTGTATAAAATAGCCAAAAAATCTTAATTTAAAAAACAAAGGACTTCGAAAGTGTAGACATTACGAAAAAAGAATATTTTTGCACGAAAAGAACCAAAGCATCCGTTGTAACGTTTTCCCGCCTAGCAGCCGCATGATCGACTTCCTTATGCAGATAGCATTTCACTGTTCCTATCCACACGTACACCTCTAAAATATTGCGGGGTCTTTTCATCTGACATCGCACCAACAGCCGATGACCATGAGAAAACCAAAGGCTGGATCCCACCTGCGAGTAGGAAACGAGTGAAATTCGAGATGAAAGAAGTGATCACCGTACTCCAGAGAGTAGGAAACCGTCCGTTTTGAAACTCTGGAAAAGAGATGCGGTGTGTTTTGTTAGAGTCCGTCTATAGAGGGCGCTGTGAAAGTGCGGGTTTATAAAGGTGTAGAGGTACTCCCACACACACTCGAGAGTGAGAAGGTATGCGACCTGTTGCGAGTTACCATATTACCGAGTGTTCTAATTAGCGTATGATATTAGTGTTGTTATATTTGTAAGGAAATATGGAAGTAGTGAGTTACTTCATCCTGACGTAAACGTGAAATCACTACGCATAAGTGCCGGATTCGAGTGAGCCTACAACAGTTTTGTCACCTCTTTTAAGAAATACATGTCCCATTGTAATGAAATGCTCAATAGTTGAATAACTTATATCTTAATGTAAATAGTGTAATGAATAACTGTAGACGTAATAAATAAAAATTTAATTTCTTAAGTCTCACGCTGCCTATTAATTTTCCCAAACTTTACACCATTCCTCGCTCGTTAAGAATAAGGATCTTACATCATTATAGGAAATAATAAAATAAGTTACAATTGGAAGGTTGAAATGATATGAAAAACGACTGAAGAAAAATGTTAAAGAAATATTTGTATTCATATAGACTAATTTGCGTTTCAGAAAAAAAATCCGTTAATTATATTGGTAGAAATTACGTAAAATTATATAAATTCGTGCAGTATAACAGCCTTTTTTTTGTTGCCACTCGTACATATATAAAAAAGATTTTGTAAAGTGTTTTAGGGCCTGCAGGGCATATACTTTTTATGATAAAAGGAAAAAATACTGAAAAATTGTGTAAAAATATTTATCTTCAGGCTATAATTATTGTAATTGTAGGATAAATAGTATCTTAATAAAGAGAACGAAATAGCATTACAATTAAGTTGATTTAATGATTACTAAAATTACAGAGTATCAATTAACTCTAAAAAAACCAAATTGACGTACTATGTAGAAAATTAAATGTATGTAATTAATGATATTTTGCATAAAAATGTTTTTATCCCAGGATAAAAACCTTTTCTTTTTTGCCTTTCCTTGAGTTAATAAACTTAAAAGAAGCTGTACGAAATAATTATTTTATTCATTTAAAACTGGGGTGTCAAACTGCGGGCCACATGCAACCCCCAACGAACATTTTTGTGGCCCGGCCAATATATCCCAACACAATAAATACAAAAAAAAATTATTTTCTCGAAATTGGAAAAATAGCAGCAGAAAATAGATTTCAAGTTTCAGGAAAAAACATTTTTTTTTCTTTTTATACATGTTTATTATGTTTTTCGAAATAAACGTACCTTTCTATAAATATTGATTTTTTTGCGGCCCGCCTAAAGTTAAACCTTGTTTGTTTGGCCCGAGTTAGCTTTTGAGTTTAAAATCTCTGATTTAAACAGTCTGCGCAACGTTGGGAGAAAATGAAATTTTGATTTTATGTAAAAGAACGTTAAAAAAGTTTAAACCAAGGCATAATTTTAAGTGCGCCATGATACAAAGTGCAGAAGAGTTGACATTTTTTTTTTTTTTTTTTTTTGCATCCTTCATATTATGGGGTCTCAGGGGTGTTAACTTTTTCTAGAGGGCTGAAAATATAAACAATATTCAAATACATTTAACTCTTTTAAATTAAAATTATATAATTCGAATCTTTTACACATTATTTATAATGGAATAAAGCTTCAGAAAAGGGTAAAATGTTTAAAATACAATCAAAATTTAGAAAATTATGAGCATATGAAAATAAGAATTTTTTATAAGAAATATTAATTAAGTTTTACTGCACGCATGCTATTTTCAAAAGTATTAGCTTTAATTACTAGCAATAAGTTGATTTATAAAGTTAAATGTATCCTTATTACACACAGTAGTAAATTTAAATAAATAGAATTATAAATTATATTTTTTAAAAATAAAATTTATATTTTCAAAATTTTTTTAAAAAATTTCAATATTTTTCAAATATTTTGAAATACAAAAGATATATCATTCTTAATTCACTA
This sequence comes from Trichonephila clavata, assembly GCA_019973975.1. Classification (NCBI taxonomy): domain Eukaryota; kingdom Metazoa; phylum Arthropoda; class Arachnida; order Araneae; family Nephilidae; genus Trichonephila; species Trichonephila clavata. Next base: position 49,588 of record BMAO01019975.1, on the reverse strand, counting down.
GGGCTTAAAAAGGGTATGATACGTTTTATAATTCTAAAAAGGTTTATGCACCAAAGACTACTATTTTAGAAAATAGCGAGCGCGACGCAAAAATTACTTAATATTTATTACAAAATTATTTATTATTTGCATATGCTTATAACTTTTAAAATTATGATTATATTTCAAACATTTTGTGCTTTTTTGAAACCATAATCCTTTGTAAATAACATGTAAAAGTTTCGAATTATTTAATTTAAATTTAAAAGAAATATACCTGTTTGAAAATTGTTTAAATTTTCATCCCTCGAGACGAAATTAACACCCCTGAGACCCCTTATGAAGAATAGTGAAAATAAATAGTGATTCGCGCTACCAGACTTTCAAATTTTCCGGGTGTGTAGAGTGATTTGGAATCCTATAGAAATGAAGGTTCGCAAATTCCGTAGCTACGTGTTATGGTGCAGAGAAGCAGAGAAAGAGAACATAAACAGTAACACATTAATAGAATAGTTGTTTGGATAAATGGTTGTACTAAAACAGGTGTTCGAAATAACGACAAGAAATCGTCTGGTTAGGCCCGACAGCAGCGCTGCATAGAATTCTTTAAGTTTTGTAAGATTCCTGGCCATTCTCGTATCCTCTAGGAAATTACAGATGTTCGAGCGATGACATCTTCAACTGAAGGTACGGGTGTCGCGAACACCAAACTCTTCACGGGACCAGATCCAGACACACGTCACCTCCTGTTCTTACAGGCAAACTTCGTGTGATGTGGAACACGTCTGTTCGAGTAACGTCTCTGGAACAACAGCCGAGTGCCATCCCGATTACAATCCGCAGCTCTAAACACGATCAGCACATCAACCAATTTTTCGTTTGAATTCAAGTTCTGCATCAGAAAACGCAAGTAACGACTTCCAGCAGGATGTGTTTTCACGAAACTTTCCGTTCGGCATCGCTGTCAGGCCTACCAGACGACTTCTGGTCGTAATTTCGAGCACCTTTTCTGGTACAATCGTTTTATAAAATGTGTTCTCTGCTTTCCCATGCATTCCCGAGCCGTCTCTATAGCCCTACACACCCTGCAAGTTTGTGCGTCTGGTAGCAAATCACCCTGAAAACGATTGAAACTATTGAAGCACCGTAAGTTTTATTTTTAAAAGTATTAGTTTAAAACTTTCATGCTGCGGATCTGTACATTTTATGCGCAACGTATTTCTGTTTTTTCGATTTTTTTAATACAATCGTGGATTCCGTTGCTATCAATAAGTATCATATTTATTCGAGACATCCGACATCTTTCCGTTCCAATTGACAATCCGTTTCCGAATCGTTGCTGTCTCCACCTACAACTTCCTTTATTGATAACGGCCGATGACAAATGTTAAGATGTTGCTTGAAAAGGAAAGAAAAACTATCAAAATCCAGAAACCAGGTTTATTTGTCCTAGTTAGCTCAAAGTTGTGCCCTGATTCAAACAAATTGAACTCCTTCGAGTTGAATTTTTACTGGACAAAAAAAAGTAAAAAAAAAGAAAAGTGAAACACTCTTAAAATAACCACAATGTCTGCCCATACAATCTATGTAATGAATTTTGAGGAAGATTACGAATTAAGCTAATAAAATACCGTTCGATTTTCTTTAAATTAAAGATATTCTTAAATCAAATGAAAATAAATCAAGAATTCCATGTGTTTTTGCTCATAAAATTAAAATTCTTATTTTTTGATTCCTAATGTTATTTAAAATGAGTTTTTTTAAAAAAAAACATTATGTGAGTTTGGTTTTAACAGTTTCTTCCCTCTTACTACGAAATGCAACAACACTAAAATGAGTGTATGCCAGTGCTCTTTAGGGGTTTGATAATACTACTAGGGGGCGCGAGTCAAGGATAAAAGATTTAAAAAATTATTAATTTATCGAAAGGAATCAAAACCAAATACACTCTAAGATAATAAAAAATACACATTTGTGTGTGCAATGATATAATATACTTATAAATGTTTCTGTACTTGTCATATACAAAATTATACATAAAATTTAATACTTATCTTGATGATTTGTACAGTTTATAATTAAATTCGTATCTTAGCTTTAGCGTCAAAGTGCATTATTATTGAATGCAATACTTTATTATTGTACGGGGGAGCCATGAAAATTATGATTGAAAAATGGTTCACAAACATTAAAAGTTTGTGAAGCTCTGGTCATCGTTGATTCTTTTTTGAAACGAACAAAATTTTATTCCAATTGAAAATGAATTTTTCGCATTGATAGATTATAACTAATGCTTTGCTAATTCTGTTTTCAGTATTCCACCAAAAAAAGAATCTATTGAAATATATCAGTATAAGAAATTTAACGCAGAATTCATATTTCATATCGCAAATTGTTTATATTTTAAAAAATGCAAGATTTTACTATACAACTTTTGAGATGGTGTCATTTACTATACATTCCTAGTCTGGTGAACTAATTTGTTAATTGACTCTGATGAACAGAAATATATATTTCCGCTATTTTTTTATTATTTTTGTTTGGCAAACTATTTAATTCCGTGAGAATTTAGTTATAAATTAAATCATTCTTCTTCACAAAATGAAGTACAGAGATAAATTAAATGGAGTGTACCGTATACTCCGGCGGATAAAGCGCACTTAATTTATGGCGCGTTCATACGCCTGATATAAAAACGATAGCTTTTCAAATAAAGAAAGTATTAGCATAAAGAATTCGATTATTTTAAAAGAAATAACATGTATAAAACAAAATAATAGAAACACCTATAAAAATGAAAAAAATTTTAAGAGTAAAATGTTGGGCCAACTTTTACCAGAATGACAGCTTGCATTCGACGTGGGATTGACAAATAAAAGTCTTGAACAAAGTTCCTCGGAATACGCAGGGCCGTCTCGAATGTGCGCGAAGGAGGGTATCGAGCACGGACGTAGTTTTCTAAGAAACCCCCCAAACACTCAATGATGTCTGGATCAGGTGACTGGGGACGACACGTTAGATATTCCACTACATCATCCTGCTCATGCAGCCGCATTTGAACACAGCGAGAACTGGGAACAGGGGTGTTATCCCCTTGGAACACAGGACGTTTTACCAAAATTGAGTCTGAAGCATAGGGTGAAGATGATCTGCAAGAATGCTTCGATATTGGTTGCTGTGATCATCCCCCTCAAAACAACGAGAGTTCGCAATCCACGGGAAGATACTGCACTCCACACATCCCACACCATTACAGAACCCCCATCATGTTTCACAGTTGGAATCAAGCAGTCAACATGAAATGCTTCTGCCAGTATTTGCCAGACAAACAAACGTTCGGGGGTCGGAATAATGTAAATGAGGATTCATCCGACCAGATGACATGCTCCCATTGGAGTTGTGTCCAGTTTAGGTGGTACTGCTACTCTGCCATGAATGTTCACAGTAGGCAACTCCTGTTGAATAGTTTTCAGGGATACGGGGTTCTGAAGGCGGCTATTCATCTCGACTCTGCGGTAGAGTAGACACTAGTGGACTTTCGAGTGACTATCCTCTTCAACACCCGTCTATCACGGTCATTCACTATCGATTTTCCCCTCTGTTGCACTTCACAGAAGGCACCTTACCTAGGTCTGTGTAGGCTGTCATAATAATTGACACAACGGTTCTTGAAACAACCACAAGGACGGCTGTTCTGGACACGGACGCCTCAGCAAGACGAGCTCCAATTATCATGCCTCTTTTCACGTCGAAGAGGTTGGATATGATCACGTTTTGTCAAATACAGAATTTTCTCATGCAACTCTCTCGCTGCCAAACGCGTGACTGATATCATCCCTTTCACGGTCGCTAGGGGACACACTGTTGCGACATGTAGCAGCCGTTTATTGTGCGGTCTAAGTACGACTCCTTTTTAAATGAGTGTTTCTGTTTTTAGCTCTTACCTGTAACTTTTAAACTTTCATTATTTGATAATTAGATTCATTTTTCTTCTCTTAAATCTGTGGTAACCAAACTGTCTTGAGCGTGGTTTGGGTTTTTTTTTTTTTGTCGAATTGTCAGTTCAAATTCTGGGGCACCTAAGTTACCCTCAGTGTACAGGTCCCGATGCATGTTAAATTTGTCGAGTTTCAGAACCTCACATTAGCTTGGAAAATAAGGTGCCAACTCAGGTGCTTTTCTCATCAAAATCAAAACCATGATGAGAAAGACACCTGATGATGAGTAAAGACAGCGACTCAGACTACAAGATTCGTCGATAGTGGTTCTCCTGCAGGTTTGAAATGTTACGTTAATGAACAGTCGATGATGTTCTGGCATTAAACTAAATGTAAATAATTTTCTAGGATAGCGACGTTTGAAAATCTAAGGAATGTTGTAATACCTTACTTTTTCATTACTTCTAGACACCGTGCCAAAAAGAATGTCTATTCTAAATACAACAAAAACCAACCGCTATCCACCGTACTAAAAATAAAACCTTAGAAGCTGTATCTTAATACAACAAAACAAAGCCCTGTGCTTCGAGTTTAAATAAAGAAACTATTTCCTTTATGTGCAAAATTGAGTCCCACGCCTCGTGCTCAAAAAAAAAAAAAACAAAACTAAAGGACCCCTTTTTTCTATCAATTTTGTTCCAATACCAACTTCTTTCTCTCCTTACAAATACCAAAGTCCCCAGAATGTGTGGAGAATGCCGCCAAATACTCAATAATCTACAGCCAGACACTAAAACTGTGTTACTGAATTTGAATCAAGACTTCTCGTAAATTATCAAAGCAACAAATATAACTTTTCCAAATGCTATAATAAATCAGTACACGTTGTGTTGGTCTGTGCAAATGTGGTGTTTTACGATGGCATTTTTTATAACAATTGTGAAGTACCTAGCTTTTCATGTGTGCATTTCTGTGGAGAAAAAAGTATAATTTGAAAATACTTAATGTTATCAGCGAAATCTCACAATTGCAGTATAATTCTCAAATTAATTAACCTAAAATGTCGTAAGATAAAATTAATTATCCTAATTAAATTACTATCCACTTATGCAGGGTGTCTACAATTATCAAGAAGAAGAATTTATTGCATGTAGTTTACACAGAAAGAATTAAAGTATATATTGTTGTAAGACAGAGAAATGGTTCAAGTTCATCTTTATCACAAATTTTTGATATGGCTTCCTTACGTTGCTCTGCAAATAGCCCATTGGTAAATCAGTTTTTGTCATAGATTTGTCAGCATGCTTCCGTCGATCAAATTAATTGCAACGCAGATTCTTGCTTTTAGTTCACTAAAGTATGTAGGAATTAACCAAGTGAACACCGGATCTTTTACAAAAGCTCTTGCACTAAGAAAAAGGGGTGATCGTGATGACCGCTAACTAACACCTCAATGACAAAATCAAAAATGGTATCTCATCATTGAGGTAAGATGTAACGTTGTTGTAGTAATAATAAGGCTCGCGATCTTTTTGAAAAAAGTAACCACCTAGCACTTTTTTTTTGAGGGCATAAGGAAATCTGTAGCATTTCCAGATAAATAATTCTAGTAACAGTCTTTTCAGTGAAGAAAAATTAGCCGAGAACATTCAAAGAACTCAGTGCAATAACACGTTTACCTTGAGACTATTCCTTTCCTGTTCTAGGAAGGGTTGAGTATTTTCCAACCCCCAAATTCTTACATTATGACAAAAAACGCCCTCTATGAATAAACTTATGTTATATTCTTTATGGCTTACTTTAAACTGGTTCATTTCATTTAATATTTTGTAAGTTCGTAGCTAACGAAATTGCCCAACTTATTTGTAGACACCCTGTATATAAGACGTGAAATAGGGCTTTTTTATCTATAAAATATTAGCTCCAATGAAACTGAAATGTGGATTAAATTTTCCATTTGAGAATGGCAATAATGCCATTAAATGATTTTTGAAAATCATAGAATTTTAAAACTTATAAAATTTACAAGATAACTTGTTCAGTTTAACATCAAGTGTTAAATATATTTTTGTTTACAAAACTTTTCAAGCATCTTAAAGGCAGATATATCGAGAGAAACTTCAACATACAGCTCTGAACCGCAATATATATGTTTTTCTGAAAAGTCTTACGTAACAGAATGTTTCCGAGCTAGGATTTATATTATTCTAAAAGTACTCCCGTCAAATATACGTTTCATATACTTTTTAAAATTAAATTCGAAGGCAGGCTTAGTTTGTAATATAAAAAAATATTGAAGAATGATATAAGTTGCCCCCTCCATTTTTTGAGGCTTCAGCAATAATCTCCTTAGTGACGAAGAAATTTACAAAATAAGGGTTACAAAAGGGTTCACCCAAAGGGTTGCATTAAAAAATGGACTAATTTTATTTTAAGCAAATTACCACGGTTAGATCGGTCTTAAAATACTCGTTACCTCCCCCATCCCCCAGTTGTTGATGCCATTCATCACAGATCTGTTCATCTAAATATCTGATGCGACCGTAGTTGAAACTTTTCAACACAACCGATTTTCAATATGAATTTGCACCAAGGCAAAAATTAACTGGAGAGGCTGCGTGTGTCGGGTAAAATTCTTCCATTATCAGGCTCGGGAGTCGTGACAAATCGTTCTGTGCGTTGCTCTTTTGTGCCAAAGATAACGCCGGGCCATCCTTTACACCCTCCATTGATTTCCGCGTATCTTTTCTGCACCTTATTAATTAGGCCAGGGAATAGGGCGATGCACAATGGGCGTTGGCATGGCTTTGATGGGACACCTGTTTAATTAAAGACTAGATTTTGAGAACTTGACTCATTTTTCCCGAATGTCTTCCATAAATGCTTTTCGTTTTTCCCCAAACGTTTGCACTTAAGTAGGTCCACGACCTGTTAAGTATCGAATCCAAACCGATATAATTATTTTGTAATATATCTGCTAATCAATCGAAATAAAATGCTCATGGAAGGTCTAACAATCAAATTATCCCTCCTCACCTGTGCCCAAACAGCGAAGAAAAGAATATGACACTGAAACTGGGTCATTGGTATCCATTCTTTGATTATTTAATAATAATGCTTTAAAAAGAAACCTCATAATTTTGAACCATGGCGAAGTAATGAGGATGACTCCACTTTCGGAACTTCCATAAAACGCCAACAAGTGGACTTGGAGCAAAATGTTTACCAACTAGTATTGTTGCTACTGAAAACCCGCCGTGTAGAGGAGGCTATAAACGTTAAATCTGTCGTGACTCAGCGTCATCTCGTTAGTATGGTGTGGTATTTAGGTGTGTGGTCCCAGCTCAGGTGTCACTTGACCGAGTTTCAAAACTACAAAGTTCGTTGTCAATAGCCTTCTTGTTGCTTTACATTGCAACATTAATACAACTTTCACTCACTCAAGTGGCCGCGGTAGTCTAGTGGTCAAGGCATTGGATAATGGCTAGCATGTCATGAGTTCGATCCCAGTACCACTGAAGACCCGCCGTGTAGGGGCGCGATGCACGTTAAATCTGTAGAGAGCTCAAACGTCCTCCCGTTGGTGTGGTGTGGTAGTTAGGAGAGAGGGGTGCCAGCTCAGATGTCGTCCGCGTTACTTGATCATGGTTCAAAATGACGCGGACCGTCCCCAAAAGCCCTCGTGTAGCTGAACAGTGGGACGTTAATATTCACTCACTCATGGAAGGGAAAGAGTGGAGGGAGGTTCTTGCCCCCCACCAGGGTTTTCCCCCTCAAATTTGAGATGGGAACGAGCTAGATAGTACTGTCACCTGTATAGTGCTCAAAGTAACGGATAATGACAATACAATCTAGCCCTCTGCCATGATGAATTTCGTGGTCCTCGATCTGTCACTGCCGATTAGGTGGCATTAGCAACAACAGTGCAATGAGACTGAAAAAATTAATTTCATTTTTCTGCTTCTTCTAAACTCTGTTTCCGTTTCAAATTACACAAATGGCAATTTGACAATAATTTACTACAGTTTAATAAGTGTCCATTGATTACTAACTTATGGATATTATTAATACTCTTAACTACTTTCACCGATACTTTTGTTTCTTAGTCTTTTTATATGGAGTCGTGAGCGAATGCAGAAAACGGATAAAACAGAAGAAAAAAAGACTTTGACAGAAAATAGAAAAACAAATTAAATTTTGAGAAGGAATCCAATCTCATTGGAAGGCGTTCTGCAAATAAGAACTTTTATTCAATCATCCGTCTTCAAAAGAAACCTGAACTTTTCGAGGAAACGCTTGGGACGCCTCCGAAAAGAGGCGGAACGATACATCTTTTTGCTGATAGTCATACTTCTGTATAAAAAAGTAGTTTTTGCCTTTTCCCCCAAAAAGCTCTAAACAGAGCACACCAGTGCTGCATGAAAGAACTTGCTATCAATGATAGATGTTTTTCAGACAAATCGAGGAAGTATAAAGCCATTAAATGTAATGCAAATTTTCGGGAAAGCATCTTAAACTTAAAATAAAGAAGGGAAAAAAATGTTTTGTTAAAAATTTTGTAAAAAAGAATTTTAGCTACTAAAAGGTCAGTATATACCTATATAAGATTGGATAGATGGGTTTCTCAATTCGTCGACTGATTCATTCAAGTGTGGTTTCAATATGCAGAAATGAATCTTTACACGGTTGAAAAGATATGTTGTACTACTTTAATTTTAAAAGTGGACACAAGTACGACTATTTCTTCTTTATGGACAATTTCTTTCTCTTGCTAGTGAGTACCTAATAAAATGATATGACAGTATTTTAATAGAGTATTGATTTCTCAGAAACATGTTTGTGACACATCTTTATCATCTGAATTCTCTTTCCTCTTCAGCTACGCCGCGGTTGCCTAGTGGTCAAGGTAGCGGACTCACGGTCGGTCTGTCGTGCACGGCCTAGTACCGCTGAAAACCCGCCATGCAGAGGGGATCGATGCAATTTAAACATGTCAAGGCTCAAACGTCTTCCCGTGGGTGTAGTGTGGAAGTTAGGAGAGGGGCGTACCAGCTCAGGTGTTGCTCTCGTCACTTGACCAAGGCTCCAAATGACGAGGTCTGTCACCAAAGGCCCTCGAGTAGCTGAATAGTGAGAGGTTAATATTCACTCATTTATCATCAGCTAACGAAATGTGGAGAACAAGGAATATCTTAATGTCAAAGACGCATCGTATTTTCAAAACTAATTTATAATGTAAAAAGAAGTTCTTATATATCTCATACAACGTGAAATATAAAATATTATGGACAAGTTCTACCTTAAGGCTTACTATGGGGGCGCTACAGTCATTAGCACCCTTTTCTTCTTCCGGTTAATGCAAAATCTCCATTGCTTTGAGCTAAAAAATTAACAATGTATTTTAGAAAAGATACTGAAATAAATACTAAAACATTTTGAATCTGAAATCTACAGATCATCTTCTATCCATATAGTGCAAAAAATGTTTCAAAAACTTGCATTAAAGTGTGAAAAACTCAGTTGAATTTCGATGTTTTCCCATAAATTAACATTACACCGGAAGTAAGTGAGGGTTCCACTCAATGCTGTTATTTACAAAGTAGAACTTGTCCATATCATTCTTTAATAGAATGAAAACGACTGAGGTTGTCCAATATTTATGATCACAAACTCATGGGGAGTTTTCGAAGTATAATACGATTCCTTATTAATATATTTTTTCGATAAACAATATCCCATTGATGCATCTTTATCGAGTTTCTGTTTTTATTGCTGTCGAATGAGGGAGTGAGATGGCGTTCTGTAAAGCAACGCGAAAGTTATTGGCGACGGACCTCGTCATTGTGAACCTCGGTCAAGTGACGAGCATTACACCTGTGAGCTGATACCTAGCCACCACACCAATGGGAGGACATTGAGCCTTGACAGATTTTACGTACACCATCTACACGGTAGGTCTTCAGTGTCACCAGGACTCAAACCCCCAACACACGGTCACAAGTTCGTGACCATAACCACTAGGCGACCATGGCTTTATTGCTTGCAAAAAATTGTTAGTTTTACACACATAGTTCAGTTTAAAAAAAATTGCATCCTTTGAATTTCCTTTTCTCCTCTAATTACTATTACATTAAAAAGATTTCACACTCTTGGCTACTGTGTGGGAAAAGCTCTTTTAAATATGCTTTCTAAGTATGGAATAATAATATCGCTCTTATATCTCTCATTGCATTTCAGGTGGTCAGGAATATTTAAAAATAAATATAAAAAGTGTAAAAGTAAGGTAAATTATTATTATCGATAAGTTATTTCAAATCGCACCGTATTAAAAAAAATATGGGGTTATTATCAAATCAGCAATAAAATATAATTTTTTTTAAAAAATTTCAATTTGTGTCAAAATATAACACGTGCCTTTTCATATCACAGTCACCGGGACGGTATTCCCACTCGTGTCCAGGAAAACTTAAAATTGACTGCGTTGTGCAACACACAGCTTTATGAACGTTTAAAACGAATTATAAAAATAGTCTGCCTTTGAAGTTACGTACGGTTTTAATTGTTTCCTTTAAAATTTTTAATCCAATGTCTTTTTTACAGGTTTAAGGGCAGCATTGACAACCCCGAGTGATATTTCCTGCACCCCCATACGATTTCCGGTAGGATCAAGCGATCTTCTCTTTAGCCCATTCGCTGCCAGTAAAATTGATATAATAGAAGCTAAATTACAAAATAGTGTTTTATTGATTAAAAACATTCCATATTTTTAGTAGTGAAACCAGAAAACAGAAAAACCTTTTATTTTCATGTTTATTGTTTTCTAGTAACTAATATTTCGGTTCAGTCAATTTTTTATTTACTTTCCTTTTCTTAGGCTGTGAAGGCCCTGCAATATTTGTAATGTCCACCATTTTTTAAAAAAATGGATATGCTTCTCATCCCACTTGACCAACAGAAACATCTAGATCAAGTCCATGAACCCGTGCGTTTTTAAGCAATCAAGAACTGTAGTTGGACATGAGAGCAGCTAGCTCTTATGGCATCCAATACAAGCCAAGATGTGGGCAGGAGCGGCTTGGTTCGCATTGCATTTCGGACAAGGACCACATGCCGTTGAGCTCGAGTATGTCCACTTCATAGTCTAGGAAGAGTAGTTTCATCTGGCCAACTGCTTGTCCCAAGCAAAGCAGCACCAAGGCGATTTCCTTCATACCATTCATGTACGGGGGCCTGCCTCCAAGAGGAACTGATATCTTGTTTAACCCGGGTAGCAATTTCTGAAAAAGTTAGGCAGCCACCATGTGTAAAATCTTTATGGCTGCCCTCGAGGGCCAAACCATCTGCAATCTCATTCCCAAAGACATTCACGTGCGATGGTACCCACTGAAAAAAGATCTTAACATTAGCATTCAAGCTATTTAACAGCTGGATAATACTCATTGTCGTTCTGTAACCATGCCTCCATCATTCAGATAGATGCTGAATAGAGCTTCGACTATCACTCAATATCCAAATATCTGTGTTGGCACTCTCAGTAAAGCAGCAACGACGCAGCAACATCTATAGAGTGGGCCAGAGAGACATACTCTACTTCATTATATAACCATCCCTCACTTTCAGCGTAGCTAAGTGGACTTTCTCTCTTAAGGCGACGATTGTTGGGCCAACTGCGCACATAACAAGAGGTTCTGTGCTTGTCTCCATAACTGACGAGCTTGGCAAAATATTTAGCCAACAGGAATAAAAAAAAACGGATACAAAAATTTTTAAAAAACGGATATAAAAAAGTTAAACATAAAATTTAAAAATCAAGCACATAAAATATAAAAATAATACTTTACTAACATGCCTCAAAAACCTCTTCGTTCAACCTCCAAAGCTTCACTAAAAAAAGCATATAATTTATCATAGTCGATCGTTATCCCAGAGCGGCGCCTACATACCAGGTAGCCCCATGTTGACGCACCAGCGCGTCAGCGGCAGTGAACTTGTTAACTAAATATTGTCCCCAATATTGTCCCCTAAATATTCTCAACTAATATTTGCATTGTTTTATCTTTCTTCACTTTGCTTCTAGATGACAACTTAAATTTATTTCAATTATTTACATGGTCTTTGCTTGAAAAAACAGTGAAGTAAAGTGTTTGGTGCCCAATATAAAACGTACACAATATAACCAATTTCTTATCAAATTATCCAACTGAGGAAATTAAATTTGGTTCTTGTCTCGAATAATAACTAAGAAAGAATAAGCAATTAATTCGAATTAAATCTCAAAATTTTACGAAAACGTTTTTATTTAGGGATCACAGTTTCATAATTCTAAAATGTAAAGTTATTTAAGATGGTTTGGAATCGCGCGACCAGTGTTGACAGGCCAGGAAATTCGAATGTTCTTTCTACCATTTATTTTAGAAAAAAGGAAACTACCGAGACGCCTTTGTATTAAAAATATAATAAAGTGCGATACTTCTCATATTTCATACGGAAAAGTAATTCTTCTATCATTCACAAACCTTTCTATAAATAGCACAGCATTAGGGGGAGTTGCACAATGGAGATGATAGATGGCGTGCTTGACACCTTTCAAACAATTCGAGGGGGCATCCAAAGCTGCTTATCTTAAATGCCACTTCTTTTTCGCTGGATTGAAAAGTGCTCCAGACACGGGAAAATATGCCAGAGAGAATCGTTCGATAACTTTGTTCAGTTCGTTTTATTCATTTCGTAAAACTTTTCGTATCCCGCTGCCGTGTTGAATGTTTCTCATTCAAATGTAGGGTTCTTTCAAATTTTAACTTTGATAGAGATTAATAGTTATGTCACGAGTAATCGTTAAGTTGTATCGATTTATTTGGTTAAAGCATATCACAGATTGCAGGAAACTTGATGCTATATTCACTCGTGGCAACTTCAAGTAAAAACAAAAATTGAATTTTTAACAATTGAAATATTTTATACGATTTCCTCCAAAGTCCCGTTGTAATCGAGTGCTGTTACGTTTTCCCGCCTCACAGCTGCAAGATCGGCTTCCCTATGCAGATAGCATAACGCCGTTCGTATCCCTTTGTGTGGTCAAAAAATATTGTGGGGTTCTTTCATCTGACATCAAGCCGACAACCGATAACCATGAAAAATTCAACGGCTGGATCCCACCTGCAAGCCCATCCTTCAGGGAAATTCCAGGTGTTAGAAGCCTGCACCCCAAGAAAGAGAGACAGTCTGTGTGAAACATTCGACAAATGACGTGGTGTGTTTTGTCTCCTCTATCACCAATAACATATTCTTTAGTATTGAAATACTCAAGGTTGAATAACTCGTATCGAAATGTTCATAGTGCAATATTAGGAACTCTGTTGTTGTTACTAATGCCACCTGTCTGACGTAGTCAGATCGAGGCCCACGAAATTCATCATGGCAACGGGCTAGATCTACGCCAGTCGTTAGCCTAAGCTTTGAGTCCCCAAGAAGGTGACAATACAGTTTTGCTCACACAATACGATAGATGGTGACACCATTCAGACCCACTGATTTAACGAGCACGTTCTCCGTGTGTACTCGGCGAATATTTGGTGGCATCGGGCATCGAACCCAGGCCTTCCGGTCTGGAGTCCGACGCTCTAACCACTAGGCTACCAACGGCCCTAGCTCTATACACTTAATAAATCAATAATTTAATTTCCTAAATCTTTTGCTACCCATCAATATTTCCAAATCGTCACAGTGGTCTTTCTCGTGAATTCGTGGCCTTCACTGCTCTGTGTAGTCGTGAATTTGAGTCCCAAGTGCTACGGAAGACTCCCCTTGTAGAGAGGCTGCTTTACAACGTTCAAAAGCCCTCACGTGTAGAAGTGGACACCAGCTGAGAAGTAGTCCTCGTCATTTAACTATTGTTCAGAATTGCGAGGTGCGTCACTCATCGTTCGTGTAACTTCAAAGAGCGTCGTTAATAAATAATCAATCGACTGCTAAATTTGGGAAGTGCCATTTTATGTTGGTGAATTCCAATGTAATGAAATAATTAACTACATATAGTTTGGTAAAATTACTCAGCAAGGTGTATTTGCACTACAACAGCTTGTGTGGTGGCCGCGGTAGCCAACTGGTCTAGGCATCGGATCATGTCTGTAGATGAATTATATTAAATATTTTTAGAGAGAGACCAGGAGAGATTTCTACCTATAATACATACCTTCCTGAGTGTTTAGTGAGTGAATATGAATTTCACACTGTTCAGCTACACGAGGGCTTTTGGCGACGAATCTCGTCATTTTGAACCATGGTCAGGTGGCGTGGACCAGACCTGAGCTGGCACCCCTAACTACCACACCACACCACCCAAACGGAAAGGACGTTTGAGCTCTCGACAGATTTAACGTGTATCGCTCCCCTACACGGCGGGTCTTTAGTGGTACTAGGCTCGAACTCATGACATGCCTGCCATGATACGATACCTTAACCACTTGGCCACAGCGGCCACCCTGAGTGTTCAGAATCATTCTGAAACGCTCAACTCTGAGAGATAGCGCTACCAGTGCAAAGAAAATAGTCAACACTTTGCTCTTTGAAAATATACTCTTTTCCCTCATTTTTTGTTCGTATATTCAATGCAATTTTTTACTCACGGTTGAAACTTATTGAAGGGAATGAGGTGGGGTAGGTGCATTTTGGTGGTTTTAGGGAAGAGTTTTCAGAAATAATTAATCCGGTTTATGGTTAATCGCAGTAGGCGATAAATCACTAAACATTGCTACCAACTACTGACGAAATACCACCAACTTCTACCATTTCGTATCGTTCAACTTTCAGTAGTAATTCCTTAAAATTAATAGAGTAATAACAGTAAGTCACACTTTTATTTGTGCATGGTTAGCGTGTCGTTGTCAAAATTGAACACTAGGTGAAATGCGCCCTCCGGACCTGTTGAAAAGAATCAATTATTCAATAACTTCAATTTTAAATTATCCTCTACATTAAGAAGCTTTCGCAACTCTATAAGAACGCGTATAAAATGATTATCTCAAAATCATCATTTTTATCCTTCGATTAATGTTGTGGACTGCACTTAAGGTATCCGACTACCCTAAAATTGTGAATTTTGCCAAAAATTGACAAATTTTTTTATGATTTTATTTTAGGGGTCGTCTTATTAGCTTTATAAAAATACTAAGTTTATCATTTTCTGTTCACTACAACAAAAACTACAAGTGTTTTAGTAAAAGCAGATGCCATGACTTTAACCAAATTGTCATACTTTAAAACGCGTTTTACTCGAAATGTGATTTTTTGAAAATAATCAAACGGGTGTCAGCGATGTCTAAACAAGTTTTCAATATAATAAACTGAAATTTTTTCTGCAAGTTCTGTATAATAATAGAATTGTCTTAACCTTCAGATTTATCAATCACTGTTTTATTAGAAAATTGACAGTCCCTTATGTGAATATAATCACTGTTTTTTAAGCAATTTCACATAACTAAGATAAAGTGCTCTAGTTTTTGTAAAAAATAAAATATCTCTTATCCTGAAGGTCATTTCAAAAATGAATAATATAGCAACACATTAGATTGAAAAAATTGATAATTTGCTCACAAATCTTTCGTACATAATGAACCGCGTTTATCCTATTTTTTGTTAATTTTTACCTATTTTTTTCCCATTTAAGTAATAATTTCTTTTTCTCTTCTTAATTTTAGCTCATTTTTTTTAAATGCACTACACAAATTTAAAAATAACAAAAAAATCCATATATCTTCTTTTTTTTAAAAAAAAAAGTTGTCGCAACTAGTCGTATACCTTAAGGCAAGCTGTATTCAAATCATAAACAAAAAATTGTTCTACATTGTATTTATTAAAATTAACTTTTCTCATTCGATCCCTGACTTAACGGCTTTCGCTTTCTTCGTAACTGAGTTTGATCAATCAAGAAATCATAGTTCAATGTTTACTATCTTTAATTTTTTTAATCGTGTATGCCTAAAAGAGTTTTCCCGTCCATTATCTTTAAAAATAGAAATGTATACTTTTATATCTCAAATATTTCCATAAAAAAAGGAACCTCTACACCCTAAAAAACTTCTCGATGGCAAAAAAAAGTAGGGCCTATGATGAACAACTCATCTCCACTCGCACCATTCGTCAGCTGCGAGCCACTCATTCGGCTTCCCCTTTGATCTCTTGCGATGGAACAATCATGGAGGAGTGATGAAACCGATTATCGTAATGAGAAAGAGACGTTCCTCTTGGGGTAACAGAACGCGAATGAGACTGACTGCAACAGTTTCCCAGCACGTATCTCTACATCTCGTGCTTGGGACTGCGTTCGAAATGGAATTGAAAGTAGTTACTTTTCGTTCGATAAAAGAATTCAGAATTATTTCCGACCCCCAAATGTTAAGAAATAGGTAAGACACTGACAACTCTAATTGTACGATAAATAATCTGAATTATCTTCTTAATCTCTCGGCCTTAATTATTTAAATTGTTAGTTTCAGTAAACTGATTGGCCAGTCTCAGTTTTTGAGAATTGCAATGCTCAGCATAAAAATAAGCGACGAGAATTTTCTTTAAACCACAAATTATTGGATGGAAAAGGAACGGAATCAATCGCCTTAAATGCAAACAAAAGTCTAGTATAGAACTATACCATGAAACGCTTTCCTACCTCACCGCTGCAATTTCTGTTTTTCTATGCAGATAACATTACGCCGCTCATATTTACACGTGCGCCCCTAAAATAATGTAGGATCCTTTTATCTGACATCACGCCAACATCCGATGGCCATGAGGAACACAACATCTGGATTCCACCTTCGCACCAAACCTCGAGTGAAGGATGTGTAAGAAGGAACTGCCCACCCCAAGAGAGGACGAAACGTTTGAAACACTCGAGCATAGATGTTGTGTTTTGCCTCCTCCATCACCAATAAAATGTTCTGCATTGTGAGAAACTCAATAGTTTGAATATAGCTTGTATCTAACTGTAAATATTGTAATTAATAGATGTAGACGTAATACAAAATCAGTAATTTAATTACTTGTTGCCCATCCGGTATAGTGGTTAACGACGCTGACTGCTGTGCCGTAGGGCCTAGGTTCGAATCCCGGAGAAAGCATGGATGTTTGCTTACGTATAGTGCCTTTGCGGCATGGGAGTACTCTAAATAGCCGTCACGCCACAAGTCCTCGCGTGAGGTTGGTGGAAGGGGAAAAGAGAAGGGAGATCCCTGACCCCTCTCTCCGCCTAGCATATTCTTCCTCTAAATTTGGGTGGAACAGAGCTAAATCATACTGCTTCCTGTATGGTGCTCAAGGTTACGGACAATATGCGTACATTTAAAAGTTCAAACTTTCTCAGGCTCTGGCAACTTTTGTTCCTTCCCTTCAAGAAGGATACTACAACAACAACATTTAGTTTCTTAAGTCTCTACTACAACCACATTTAGTTTCTTAAGCCTCACGCTACTCCTCAGTTTTCCTAAATCATTATAACGAGATGCTATTGCCATAATAAATTTAGAGTGAAGATGTGTGATTAAATATAGATGTCATCCTCGTTATTTGACCGTGGTTCAAAATGACCAGATCCACTATCAATAACCCTCATGTTACCTACAGATTTATTAACGTTGCCAATGCATTATTCACCACAAGCAAGCATTAATTTGTGACCCACCTTGTCGAGGGTCTGTTACACGCTAAACTTCACAATCTTTTAATACTATGTGGTGTGGAAATTTAGATAGTGTGGTACCAACTTCATTGTCTTTCCCGTCACTAGATAGGGCTCAAAATGAAGTGCTCCATGTCTCAAAGTTAGATTAATCATCAAATGTCTATCTTAAGTATTAATTAGTGGCAGAAAATATTGATTTTCCATATTTTTTCTAAGTTGATCGAACTACAATCAGCTGGGGTTTATATAAGAAGCCTCTCCCTTGGGAATCAAATATCTAATTTATTTTCCCACACACATAAAATTACCACATTGTATGTTCGATTTCTAAGTCACTATAATCGATAAGAGATTTATTTCTGAAGGGAACTCTTGTAGCTGAAAATTGTACAACACGAAGTCTTACCCTTATAAGAAAAAGTTTTCTGAATAAAGTGTTCAAGTCGTTTAAATCATAGCTGAAAATAAATTGGCATTAAAAATAATCATTTAAAAAAATGATAGATTTTACAAAAAAAAATTATAAAATTGTTCTACGCACACACGTATTAAGGTATCAGAACACGTTGAAAATGACCGAATTCAGTCAAGATAGATTTTTGTTTTTTATTTTATTCAATAGAGCTCTCTTTTGACTTTACGAAACATACTTTATTTTGTTTATACACTACCTAGAGGCCAAGTTACAATCAATTTTATGAATTCAGTAAAACCGGAAGTGGGGTTTTGATGTACCAGAAGTGGGCATTTATATAAATATATATAAATTGCTCAAAATCTATTATCGCGAGTCTGATAACTCAAACTATTACGAATGTATTTCTATAAAAATTTTTGAACCTGATATTTATGTTATTTCTAGAGAATGTACTAAAATATTTCTTATTGTATACTTTTTGAGTTATGGCTTGTTATTTAAATAATGGTCTCACAAAAAATGTAACACTTCTTATAATGTTTACTCAATAAGCTCTAAAATTTTCAAATTTTAATAAAAAATTTAAATTTTAGGATATTTTCTAGATAAATGCATCTAATTTGCTTTAGTAATACTTTTACTAATATATGTTTATTACTTACTGCTTTCAAGTTTTTCAAAAATATTGCTAAAATTTCACTTATAATTGTGATTTTTAAAAAATTCAGGTAATTTATTTTAAATTTTGATAGTTTAAATAGTATTTTATTGGTATTGAGTCCTAAAAGAGCATTTATAATGTTTTAGTATGCTATTTTGTTAAAAAGTATTCAGAACGTGTTCGGATACCTTAAATTTTGGAAAAAGGAGTAGATGCCACGCGTCTCTTCTTAACAGCAGAGATTCTTAACAGGATGATGGATAGGGCTAACATGGCGGTCGCACAGATTCTCCTTTTCGCATGTCCTTGGGTGCCCCCAATCAGTTAAAGGACGTTAATTACTAATATTCGGCGATCTCCGGTCTTTTGGTTGAACACCGGTGTTAAAAACCCTGCGTCACGTGTGATGGATGGACCATGGAAATCTGGGATGCGTTTAAGGCAACGAGTGGAAATTTGATCTCATTTCAGAGTGTACCTTTGGAAAGTTGACGGCAAGTAATTTCAGATTAATTTACTGTCTGGACACATTCTTTTTCTAGTTGCCCCGTTTTTTGTTTTTGTTTAGTTGGAAGCTCCTTAGGGCTGATCCATCATCGATATATAAACGGTAAAGACAACTGATTATATTTTCCATTAAAGTAAAGTAGATAAGAAATATTGCTTGCCGTAGTAGCAATTTCCTGAATTTGTTCATTCGTATGCTACTTAAAAGCAGAGTTTACTTTTTTCTCCCTTTAACAAGCTTCGCCCTGAATAACGTACAGTAATTCTATCTTTAGAAGGTATAATGTATCATAACTAATAGGGATTTTGACCCGACCACTCAATGTCTTTTCCCCGTTCACTTTGAAATTTTCTAAGAACAGGGTGATGATATAAGTAATTAAATATATTGGAGAGGAAAATTGTAGTTATTAATTTGATAAAAAAAAGTGTTTTCCAAAAACAAAAAAACAAAATAGAAAAGAGGATGTGTTTGTTTTAAAAAGTTTAAAATGCTGTAGTTAAGATATTTCTATAATTACTTTTATACTAGATTTATTAGAAACTAAAATAAGTAAACTAAATTCACTTAATCAAATATTAGCTTCTTTTTTTTTAAAAAAATGAGGTTTTGATATGTGGATTTACACAATATTTTTCAGGCATTACAGTTATGATATTGTAAAATGATGTAACAATTTACAGTCAGTATGACGAGTTTGCTACTTCTAAATGAGATATTTATCGTTTTGTTAACTATTAAGATGCTTAAATTGGTTTTAACGGCTCTGCGTCCTTTTGAAGGCTCTGCGTCCTTTTGAAGCATAGTGTCAAACACAATCTCTGGAGATGCAATGAAGAAAATTCCACATCTATAAAATAATTTTGCATGAGACAAAATTAACTACAGTAATACCTCGACTTACGCGATTTTCAAATTCAATTCTTCTTTTGTTTGAGAACATATTTTGGTGAAATTGGTAATGGGGGTTAAAGAGTTTACCGATCTCGTCAGGCAAATATACTGAAAAGTGAATAGTGATGACGTTTAAGAACTGCTGGATTCCCCAAATCAGGAGCTGAAAATTGATGAGCTCATTTAAATGTATGAGCAAAAATGAGACATTGAAGATTGATTCTTCAGACCCAGTTCAAACTGAAAATCAAATGACGGACGGGAATTTGACAGAAAGTCTTAGTTTATTTGGAAAAAGGGGGTTACAAGTTTTAGAAAACATAGATTCGTATAATGAGCATATTTTTTCTAGAAAACAAGAAAAAAAAATATTATTAGCATACTACGGGAAATTTTGTGGGAGAAAAAAAATCATTCAACCGGTAGACTATACTTTGATTTTGAAACCTTCTACATTTAACTTCTACATTTAACTAACATTTAACTTTAACTACATCTAACTTTTACACAAACCTTCTAACTTTAGCTTACGATTTTGTATGTGTGTTATCTAAGATTTTATTAAACATTTTTTAATAATAATTTATGTGTATTTATATGCGAAATCATAACTCGAATTATGCGGTTATCACTCAGTACAACCTATCACTCAAGTTTGGGCCTCCCGTTGGTGTTGTGAGTTCCTTAATTGCGACATAAATAAGGGAATGAAACAGTTAGAAACGGGACAAATGATCTAGGAGTATTCATTTCATAGTTGCCATAATTCCAACTGATTGAACCTTTCACCAATGTAATCGGACGATCAGGACAGCGTCTTACTTTAACTGTCACTCGCGACAGTAGTTCACGACAGAGAATTTGCGATCTGGGTTTCTTTTTCCTTGAATAATCGGAGCCTTTTTCTGGTTACTTGTGGCATATATATAACGCATGGTACGTCGGTGATATTGAATGATCCGTTGTGTTGCTGTTCATTCTGAACTGTATTGGGCTTATTTTCTTTAATAAGACTATGCCTAACCATACGTGTTCTACCTTATGATTTCTCTACAACAGGGGTGGAGAGCCCTTATGGATCACCGTTCCATTTTTTCTAAAGAAGTGTTTAATGAGGTATAGGTAGGCCGTCAAATAATTTTGACTTGCGATTATTTGAAAATAATAAAACTAAATGCCCCAAACTATTTAATTACTACGAAAAAATACCTTATGTACTGTATAGTTGTAAATGTTTTAGTTATACGTGTAATTCAAATTAAAGTAACAGTATTGGGACTTCTGTTGTGTGTTGCAGGTTGGATTACAAATAACTTATATTAGGATTGTAAGATTTTACTTTTTGTCGAATACATGCTGAATTGGAGTCATCTTCCAAACGGTTTCTAAGCAATTAATTATTTTTGCTGTGGTTCACTTTTTTGACAATAGTATTTATGATTTGTTTCAAAATGTCGTTTCTCATACGATGTTCAGCATACCACTGTTCCATAACATGAAAGACACATTGCTTTGTTATCAAGTCGCTTTGTTCAAGTCGAATAATTCCATATTTCTCGGTTTACCAAGTTTGAAATTTTCTGTTATACTTACTATCTTGCTCTTTTTGTTCTTTTGCTGAACTAGCCATGTTAAATAACAGTTAAAAATCTTTACTATGACACAAACAAACTTTAAGAATACAGTCGTGTCGACGAAATTGACTATGCCATGCGTAGATAAACTTTGAATCATAAGAAATTGTAGTCTATGACGTAACTAAGGCAAGACAATAACAAACGAGTGTGCTCCCCGCTGCTTCGTGACCGGTCATTGGTATTTGTTCGTAATGTTTCATAGTGAACTTTGTTATTTTGAAATAAAATGCAAACCTTTTTGATCAGTGGCGTGCCCAAAACATTGTTTCCACTGATTCACCATCCCTACCCTAGAAGCTTGTCGAACACTTCTTTGATCAGCGTACAGAATATTTGGGACCTAATGGGAAGGCGCTGCAACCATTGCCGATGCAGCCTAACAGAGCCGATATGGGAAGAAATACCGCTAGACACTATCTGGCAACTTTAACTTTACTTTTTGCACTCCTGGTGTGTCTGAGGTGAATCAAAGCTGTATTGACTTTTTCCTTTTGTTACGATCGAACTCTGGGATAAATCCAACAAGTGTTCTAAAATTGTTGTTCTTTTATTGTGCCTGTGAAACATATCCATTTAGTTTTTTGTTGGTTGGAAAATTCAATTCACACATTTTTTTCTTTCTTAACTTGGATTTTTTTATATTTCAAATTGTATAAGAGATTTTCATATTACGCAGTAAATAAGAGTTTACAAAAATTACAGAAATGTACAAGGGGTGATCAAATGAAAAGGTACGAAACGACATAAAAATGAAACAGTTAAATATTTGCATATTCCGCCAAGGGAGAATGTAGCGAGACATCTCGGGATGCCATTGGAGACTCTGACTGGGATCGGATCATGCGCGGGTGCCCGCATGCGCAGGAGAGAGCAAAGGCTCTTATAAAAAGCGGCGTCCAAATGATGCGAGCACAGAATTACTCGAGCACAGAAAAAGCATTAACTCCGATGTGTACTGTGAGACACTCCGACGCCTACGCAGGTCCATCAAGAACAAAAGACCGGGGCTGCTCACGGAGGGTGTGGTTCTGCTCCATGATAACGCGCGTCCACACGTCTCCAGAGTCACACAAATGGAACTGGACAAGTTCCAATGGGAGACGTTGGACCATCCGTCCTACAGTCCGGACATGTCACCCTGCGATTTCCATGTGTTTGGTCCACTGAAGAAACACCTGAAAGGAAAGCGCTTCAACTCGGACGACGTACTCAAGGACACTGTGAAGGACTGGGTCTCGTCACAGCCACAGGAATTCTGGGAACAAGGAATCCTGCGGCATGTTCATCAGTGGGATCGTTGTGCTCAGGCCTATGGTGTATATTTTGAATAAAGTCTATATTTGTACCCACCGTGTCGTTTCGTACCTTTTCATTTGATCACCCCTTGTATAAATAAGTTTATTCAATGGTTTAAGAAATATTTTATTTAAGGATATTTCTAAGCGGTAGTGTAATGTTACAGCAAGTTGTAACACTACACATTTTGATTTAGTTCGATTTCAAATAAAAAATGTTTCGTTCGAAATGCAACTTATGAGTAATTGGTAAAAGTAGCTGACTCTACATGAGGTGTTTCAAACAGTTCGAGTCGAAATATCTGCTAATTTTATGTCCAAGTTGTTAACAAATTCTGCAACATTTAAAAGATGGCGAGTTGTGTCAAACCAATTTTGTATTAATTTTTAAAAAAGCGACTTTTCTTCATCAACAAATACATATTTTTGTTTCAAATATATAAGTAGTTTCAAATTTCGTGAGCCTTTTTTATTGCAAACCATTCGAAGCTTTCATAATCCAATTAAAGCGAACACTTAAAACACAGACCTTAATTATTCATGACAAATCGATTCCTTTGCGTTGTTCATCAGCATAGGCAAAGTTGCACTGACTTTTGAATAAACATTCGAGACTCACTTCAACGCGAATGGAGGGCTGCTTGTAAAAATCCCTCCGCCGCACCCCCCGAAAATGTTCCCTTATAATTAAAAGTTCAAGTAGGAGAACAATATGAATGGTGGCATGAATAATCCATTAGGCTGTGTAAACTCGATGATCTTGGAAGGCAGAAAGAGTAGAAAGAATGTGTGGCAAAGGCGCGGAGATTGTTAATTATCCACCAGAATGTGCGAAAAAGGTCGTTTGTGGATTATTAATTGCTATAATTACTGACAGATTGTTACGGTTATGGTGAATCCGATTCAAACTGCAGACAAGCCTCAACACTTAATAATTCTAAATAGAATATTGTTCACTCATTAAAAAAAAACCCACCATGATGAGTATATTACTTAAAAAAAGTTATATATTAGAGAAAAATATTAAGCGTCTAATGAAGTGGTGTATTTCTTTGTTTTCATAAATAATTCTTAGCAGTATGATGTAATACCTTTTCTATTATAGACCTTTGGCACATTTTAAAGAATTTATGTATATGTTACCGGTAAAGTATGAAATGCCGGCATTCTATAGAATGCCTAGGCATTTTATACAATGCCGGACGTTTTTAGGCAAAGTCTGAAATACGAGATTTACTACATGCTTTGCCTAGGCATTGTATAGAATGCCTAAAGCTATTTAGGCAAAGTATGAAAAAAAGGCCTTGATAAGGATATTATATCAGTGACATATATTCCTAAAAGTACAAATGTTATTCTGACAAAATAATGAGACTGCCATTAAAAAATTATTGTTAAATTGTGATTTTGCTTATACTTGTATTAAAATTCCTTCAGAAGTTCCAAGTTGATAGAAAACATCCTGTTTCTCACTCATTATAAGTGCCAATATATTGGCATTCGGGAAAAAAATCAAAGTTTTGTACTACATTACCTTTTTCTAAAAATAATTTTCTGTTTTTTTCTGGCAAGTTTCACGTAGGTGGATGTACAGTTCAATATTATAACGTGTAACATTTTTGTATTTGGTTGAAAGTTCTTTCAGAATACTATCACATCCCCAGAATCCGGAATTTAATTTTGCTATTGGCAAATTAAATTCCTAGAACAAGTTCACATCTCGTCAAACTGGGTTCAAAATTACTTTCGGCAAATGGTATCGCCTACATGGTGCCGTACTAAAAAGGGATACCAGCCCCTGGTAAATGTACTTGGTCTAAAAATGGTAAAAATACCAATCTGCAGCCCCATTGAGAGGAAAAAAAGAATCCATGACTTAATACTGTATAGCAGTTCTTCCGAACAGTTTTCTCTTCCAGATCGGTCAATGTTTGATAATTTTGCGGCGGCCCGCTGAGGGTGGGACTTTGATTATTTATACTTTAAATTGTTTGATTTTATAATTTAAATGTATTTAAACATATCTTCTGAGTAAAAAATTCAGTTGCACCAAAAAAATAATTACAAAATTATTTTACATAAAATATAATGTGATTTCCATGGAAAGTCGCCCAAACAAGAGAAAAGTACACCTCAGTAAATATAATGGAAAAAAATTTAATGCTCCTTGATTTCCCTGATACCCTTTGATCCAAGGGTTAGGGACCACTGTTTTCTGGTACTGACGCCTTCTTTAACAATTTAAATGAGTTTACTTTTATTTTCCGCAAACATCACATCATAGCTATTCAGCAACCAATAGTCCCTGGGTTCCTTCTTAGTAGTCATTTTAGCATTTTTTTTATATCAGAGTTTTAATTTCTAGTAAGTAATTTCAGTTATAAGAAAAACCTTTTTTTTTTTTGGAGCATCAACTCGAATTCTGGGCAAGTAGCCGTTAAATAGTTGTTTCATGTCTATGGACCATGGGTCGGCAGCCCTTTAGCTGTTGCGTGTCAAATCAATCTACCAATATGATTCAGCGAACCACACAGTATAGCATTTGAAACAATTCAAAAATTTACAAATTTGTTGAGTAGTGCAAAGTGCCATTGAGAATTGTACCGCGTGCCACATGTAGCACGTGTGAGAAAGGATACCGTCCTCTGCTATAGAACATGGCTCCTTCTCCAACACTATAGCTTGCTCCTCCATTTTCAGGTAGCACAGGAGAAAGCAATTTTTTGTTGAACAAGTTTAAGTAAAATTGAGTATTTTGATATTTCCGAACAAACAGCAATGTACAAATAACCGATTATGAGCCTGAGGCACTCGTTAAAAGTTTTGTCTAGCCAACTGACAATATTCGAAATGAATCTGGGATGTATTTCATACTTTGCCGGTTTCTCCTTAGGCATTCTATAGAATACCTAGGCAATGTGTGAAATAGGAATCATTTCATACATTGCCGGCTAAATTTAGGCATTGTATAGAATGCCGGATTTTATACTTTGACGGTAACATATATACGCGAAAATTTGCAAAGTTTTATTTATTTTTTTTTACAAAAAATGACAATTATTATTTTAAATGTTTAATTTTATTTTCATTCTTAATAATCTGAATTTCCTGCAATTATAATAATACCTTAAGATTTAAACGTCTTATTCTATAGGAAGGTTTCTTCATTACGTGTTTTACAGTCACACAAGCAAAAATGGTTGAAAACAGGATAATAAATCGCGTGTAATCTTTGAATGGGGGAATCGGTTGTGACCCCGTAGCGATGAGGGGTCAACAAATAGTTAATTATCTGTGAAATAGCAACTTGCATCCTTACGAGATGTTTTATATTGTCGTCCGACTTATCATTCGTATCGAAGTTAAACGGGGGGGGGGATATTCTCTTTCTTATCTTAAAAGGGCTCTAACTTTTCTTCGCCGATAAGAGGAAACTTTTTTACTGTTGTCCGTGGAGAGTTGATATCATCCGTTTTAAGAGTCATTTTAGGAACGAAATGGGTGCTTAAAAGAAGGGTGATGGAGAGAAAAGGATTTTTATTGCAAATCGCGGATTTGTCCAATACATAACATAATTATTTTTCCCTTAACGCGGAATATGTATTAAATTTTAAGCAATAATATGTCTTTTGAAGAAAATTGTTATTTTGTAGCGTTTATTTTAATGAAAAGAAAATGAATCAGCATGGGAAAATAAATAATTTATTTGGGCTAGAACTTAAGTATGCGGACTGCTGATTTTTAAGTAACGAAATTTTTAGTGGAAGGTATCTTAAGGTATCCGAACACGTTTGGAGTACTTTTTAACAACATAGCATACTAAAACATTATAAATGCTCTTTTAGAACTCAATACCAATAAATATTACTATTTATCTATCAAAATTTAAAATAAATTACCATAATTTTACACAACTCACAATTATAAGGGAAATTTTAGCAATATTTTTGAAAAACTTCAAAGCAGTTAGAGAAAAAAGTAATAAACATATATTAGTAAAAGTATTACTAAAACAAATTAGATGCATTTACCTAGAAAATGTGCTAAAATTTTAATTTTTTATTAAAATTTGAAAATTTTACAGCTGATTGAGTAAACATTATAAGAAATGTTACATTTTTTATGAGACCATTATTTAAATAACAAGCCATAACTCAAAAAGTATTCATACAATAAGAAATATTTTAGTACATTCTCCAGAAAATAACGTAAATATCAGGTTCAAAAAGTTTTATAGAAATACATTCGTAATATTTTGAGTTATCAGACTCGCGATGATAGATTTTGAGCCATTTAAATGCCCACTTCTGGTAGGTCAAAAACCCACTTCCGGTTTTTCTAATTTTATAAAATTGATTGTAGGTAGTGTAGAAATGAAACAAAGTATGTTTTGTGAAGTCAAAAGATAGCTCTATTCAATAAAATAAAAAACAAAAATATGTCTTGACTGAATTGGGTCATTTTCAACGTGTTCGGATACCTTAAAGTATAGTTTTGCTCAATTATTCAAATTAGCTATGCAATACTATGCCCCACCACTATTCAATAGCTAGCACCAAATTACATGTGAGAGAAAGCAACAGGAATACTTCTCCAAGGCAACAAAGTGGTTATGGACACGAACTAGTGATTGGAGTGACTCGGGTGCTGGTGCCAATGAATACATGGTGTATACAAGGGACTCCTAAATGTTAAATTTGTCGAAGTTTCATATCATTCTGTAGATGTGATGTGGTAGTAAGGATAGTTGAGTGTCAGTTCATGTGTCGTCCTCGATATTTGATGAGGTCTGTTGCCAATAGGCTTCCTGTTGCTTTATAGAGCTACGTTAACAAAACTATAGCGTATTCGTCGCGGTACAAAACACTATTATTCAATTTCTTCGGGACTTTTTTTAACACTAAATTTCATTTTAAAAACGGAACATTTCGTCCGTGTTTGAAGCTAGGTTACCAAAAAACGGGATTCTCTCGTTCGCAATGGGATGCATGTTTGCGCTAGATATACAGAACCACAGTTTGCATGCAAGAACTCATAGTTTGTTGCATTTTTACTCTTTTGCACACAATCATCACGAAAAAACGAGGTATATTAGATATAATTTTGAATACATGCTCCCTATTTTCATCCTCACTTTTTTTTAAGATGAAAGTAAAATCAATTTAAAATTAATTATTATCATAAAAGATATGTTAAAATTTAAAGGTTCAAACAAAATTTTTCTTCAATACTTTTTTTCTTCGATTTTTGTCGTCTGTAGTGTTTACACTGCTGGCCACCATAAATACCCTGAAGGAAGCACGCAAATAACATGAAATGTACAACATGCATTAGCGGAGGTGAGATATGCACATGATTAGAATTTCAGCGCAGACACACATCACGCACGCCTGTGGCGCCAACTCAGAGCGCTATTTAAGGCTTGAAGATTTTGACGATTTCAAGTTCGGCAATTGTGTTTTCTTGTGATTTTTCAAAAAACGATCAGTTATGTCTCGTAGAAAACAGCGATCAGCTTTTGATCAAGTATCCGAGTTCGACAGAGGAAGGATAGTGGCCTACCGAGATTGTGGATTATCTTTCAGGGAAATCGGTATACGTGTTGGACGAAACCAAACAACTGTAATGCGGATATGTGACCGTTGGATGCAGGAGCGTACGACAGACCGACGTAGACGATCGCATCCACCTCAGTGCACCACTTCACGTGAGGACAGGCAAATTGTGCGCATGGCAGTGATGGATCGCTCAGTCACATCACGAACCATAGCACAGCACATTGAGTCTGTAACGCAACATTCAGTGTCTGCGCGTACAATTCGACGCTGTTTACAGCAGAGTGGTGTGTCCGCAAGACGTCCATTGCTTGGTCTACCCTTGACACAGAACCACAGACGTCTCCGCCGCCAATGGTGTGATGAAAGAAGGATGTGGGTGGCAAAATAGAATTAAGTTGTCTTTACTGACGAGTCACGTATCTGTCTGCAACAACACGATGGTCGGATTCGAGATTGGAGACACAGTGCAGAGAGGATGCTGAACAGCTACGTTATGCACCGCCACACTGGTCCTGCACCGGGTATTAGGGTATGGGGTGGTATTGGATATCACTCTCTCACTCCTCTAGTACGCATTGCCGGTACCTTAAACAGCCAGCGCTACATCTCCGAGGTGTTGGAACCAGTTGTACTTCCTTACCTTCAAGGCTTGCCCACAGCCATATTTCAACAGGATAATGCGCGACCACACGTGGCACGCATTGTTCAAAGGTTCTTCGTCAATCACCAGATTGAATTGCTTCCCTGGCCTACTCGCTCTCCGGATTCGCCGATAAAAAACATGTGGTCCATGGTTGCGCAACGATTGACCCAGATTACACCCCCAGCTGTCACACCAGATCAACTTTGGCAACGTGTGGAAGCTGCTTTGTCTGCTGTATCCCAAGAACACATCCAAAGTCTCTTTGAATCAATGCTGAAGCGTGTGGCAGCGGTGATCTCCAACAATGGCGGCTACTCTGGATACTAATTCTGGCAGGAACCACACTTCACAGAAGTCTATAAATTTAATCTTTTGATACTTGGTCAACATGTTATCTACAAAATAAAATTGGTTGTGCTATCTCTTGTCTTTCTTGGTGTTGCATTTACGGTGGCCCGCAGTGTATAAAGTGCATTTCGAGTTGAAACGCAGAAGACGTGTCTAAAAGCTCTCATACTAATAGTTAAGTCAAAAAAGTTCACTAGGTAAATAATTCAATTTCTCTAGCAGTTTGCGTGGGATTTTCAATTGTTCTGAAACTTCGTAGAGTAAATGGCAAAATCTTTCCAGAAAATATTTTGAAGAATAAATATGATTTGTTTAATATATAAAATTCGCATGTATCTAATACATTTTTCTTCTGCAAATAGAGTTATGTCGTTTATATTTGCCAATTCACCTCGTAGAAAGGGTGATGCCTGTTAAATCTATCGGAATTCAAACGCCTCAATTTTGAAGACTTTTGGTGTGGTGAACTGAATACTCCTTTTGCACTAAATTGTTTAAGTTTTCTCTGATTGGTGTACTTAAATTTCTAAATAGTCCAGGGTTATTTATGTGCTTATTAAGACAAGGAAACTAAATATTTGAATTTACTATATGCTGTGATGTAATCTGCAAATGAATTTTAACACAGATACAACTCTAAATTGATAACAGCGCTAATGTTCTTTCAGTCAATAATACACAGTCTCTATACCCGATAAGCACCTTTTCTTTCCAACAATTAACATTTCTCTATCTTCCTTCAATTGGTGTTTCCGGAATAAGGCATCTTGATCACACGTTTAAGCTCTGCAATATAACGCATTTGTCTTCGCGTGATAAGTTTATTGTAAAGCACGTGCAGACACAATACACATTTTTTTTTTGTATTTAATTACTAACGAATTTATAAGAGATTACCGTAAACCACCGTGAGAAATTAGAATTGAAAATCTAAAGGAAATAACTCATAATAAACACTTAATGAAATATGTAACTTTAAATAGGATTAATTTTTCGTACTGTTGCATAGACGGCAACAATTGGTTAAGTGAGTGACTATTAACATTGCACGATTCAGCTACACGAGGGATTTGGGTGACGGACCTCATCATTTTGAGCCATGGTCCAGTGACAAGGGCAAAACTTGAGCTGGCTTCTCTCCTCTCCTAACTACCACACGACACCAACGGGAGGACATTTCAGCTCTCGACAGGTTTCACATGCATCGTTCCATTACACGACGGGTCTTCAGTGGCACTGAGCTCGAACTCATGACATGCCTGACACGAGTCCATTACCTTGACCACTAGGCTATTGCGGTCACGCAAATTGGCAAAACGGACATTTTTGGTTTTAAACAAAAAAATTAAATAAAACATGTTTGCATAAAGTTTTTCACGTAGTAGTTTTAACCGTCATTTTTTTCTTCTTTTTTTTTTTTTTGCTTTTGTAAAAGGAATATTACGACTGAATATGAATATTAAAAATAAGTTTTCCATTGGTGTAATAAACAAAATTTCGAAGTGATGAGCTGATCAATTTTGTGGTGGCTAAAACAATGTCTTCTTGGTAACAGAAATAGAGTTTATAACATCCAGGACATATATCATAATATTTGATACAAAATAAATTAAAAGAGTGAGTAATAAATAATGATGGGTGACATTTTAATTTTTAAGGCACGAGAGCATTATTTTTGTCCTTTATAAACATCATTATTGAACGTAACTCAGTTGAGTTTTTCTCCAGAAAGGAACAGGATTCTTTCAAGTCCCAAGAAATGGAATATTCGAGAAGTGGTGATAATCAGCGCGTCTTATTGTTTTTGAGAAATCTAGATCTGCCGTAAATCATGAGTGTGTTTTCTTCCTCTGCGGCGACATGACGAATGGAACGGGAAGAGGGAGAGGGAAAATTCGCGAAAAGTCAAATAAAAATAAACATCTTTTCTGAAATATATTTTACTTTCCACAATCTGGTCTAAATAAAGTAGATCGCGATTTATCATCGGATCTTTTTTTTAAAAAAAATCTTATCGGGAAGAGGATAGATACTTTTTTTTTATCATAAACATATTTCGTGTTGTTTTATTTTATTTTTTATGCTCTTTTTTTAAAAAAAAAAAATAATTTGTGACTGGAAAAATAAATATTGGGTGGTAGAGTATATTTGCTGCATGGGGGTGGGGATTAACGAAATACAAATATTTTTCTGGTTACGCATTTCTTATTGATGATTATTTTCTATCTTTCTCATTTTTAATAATCTCTTTCAAACATATTGAATAACTCTTTAGAGAAAAAGCTACATAATTCGATGAATCATTAAAATGATGATATTTTTGACAATAAGGTTTTAAACACACAGGGCCTTGTGACAAAATCAATGCTTGATGTCTCAGAAACTGATTATGTGTTATCTATTGTAATTAACAATCAGAAAGATAGAACAAGCACGTTATTTATTAACTATACACCCTTCTCATTGTCATCAATCTTTGCCAAAGGAACTTCCTCAACTGGTATATCAGTGATTTAGTTAATTATATCGGTAAGGTATTGCATTGATATGGTATATATTTGGTGAGATAGTATGTAAGAGGACACTATTATTAGAATTGAATCGTGTCATCAGACATTAAAAGTGGTTAATGTATTGATTACGACATTCACACACACAATACAATAACGAATCATTTAACTAAACATATTGTGTTTGCATTTATAATATAATATTAATTGGTGATAGCAAGTTCGCGTGACCGGCGCTATTTCATTCGAGTCACGTGTTCAAATCTTTATTTCAGTAAGAATTCCGTCACGCAGCGGGGCTGATGCGCGTTAAGGCAACCGAGACGTTCTTAGCCTTCAGAAAATCTATTTTTCAATTTTTATCTTTAAAAAAAGTAAATTTAATGCTAATTCTCCAAAAATGTGTAACATGTATAGGTTTAAAGCTTAATACCTGTGTAAAGTTTTAACATGAAAACAACAAATGTCTTGTACACACGGAGAAAAGTACATCTACAAACATTCCCTCCCAGAACCAGTTCTTGTTGAGATTAAAAACATAATTACAATCATATACATAATTTTCAAAACATATATTTACAGACTTAACTACAAAAGAACTTTTACTAAAATGTTTGCATGATCGTACCCAGAACCCAAATGAAAGAAAATTGGTGTAATGGACGCAGTGATATGCTTCAATGAAGATGCACATGCAAGAACAAAAGTATTAAGAGAACTAAATGTAAATACTGGGATTAACACTTGTGAAGGCTATAGGAAAATTGACTAAGTTAGAATTTGTGAAGCCGATAGGACACTTCAAAAAACCAGCAAAAAGGCTCAGACTATTGAAAGCCAAAATAAAAGGATGAATGATGCCTTAGAAGTGTTCATGCAAGATGAATACAAATCTGGAATGTTTTAAATGTAAAAAATTTAGTAACTGCGCCGTTTTATTTAGTTTTTTTCCCCTTCATATTACTAAAAATGTGTTTTTCTAGCTTTTAGGTACATCGTACAAAAATCTATCTATTATATTTTAGTGAAACTTAGCATGAGCTTTTGTATAGTAATAATGCTTTTAATGCTACTAATTTTAATTCCTAAAACGTTAAGATTTTTTTATTTTTACTGCCAATTTTCTAAAAATAAAAATTACGGTTTTTATCAAAATTTCAAAAAGTCAAAATTCTAATTTAAAAATATATATATCTAAGCAATGAAATATAAAAAAATAGAGCATTTAAATAAAGGGTACAATTTTGAAACTAAAACAGTATGCTCTGTGGTTTTTTATGTTATAAAAGGAAAAATACAAGTACGTAATCAACACCATGTATACGAAAGCACCTTTTGAAGTGGACTTTATCAAATCCTTATATTTCTAAAAATGTTATACACATTTAAAAATTGTTATTATATATTAAGAAAAGTATATAGATTGTGTGGCACAAATTCTTTATTTATGGAGTCTTTTTGTTTTTGAAAATAATGTTCCTTCAAAAATTGGAATTTTGCTGGTTTTACGTTATTGAGAACGTCTTGGTTCACTTAAAAATATCACGATGTAATGGGATCCTATTTTAATGTCGACCTCGTCTCTTGATCGTGGTTTAATATTATAACGTTCGTTGCCACTGGCCCTCAAATTGATGGTTTGAGTGGCAGTTATAATAACGTTGCACTATTTGGCAACACGAGGGTTAATGGCAACGGACTTCTTAATTTTGAATCTTAGCTGGCATTCCGTCACCTAACTACTGCACCACGGCAATGGGAGGACCTTTAGCATTGAAAGATAATGTGTATCAGCCGCTCTACACACGGGTTTTCAGTTGCATCAGGATTTTAACCCGCGACACATCGGCCATTATTTCGTGACCATTACCACTAGGCTAATGTGGCCGGTCAAATTGTACGAAGGGCAAGGGAATAATAAATTTGTTAAAAATAAACTTTCGCCTATTTTTTGTCGCGGGCTCTTTCTATTTCTTATGTGCACGTTTTTTTCTGAAACTTCAAGTAAGCTTTTATTTTTTTCCTATTACTATGTTCATTTGGAGCTTGACTCAATCTAGTATGAAAAACGTGAGCTACGTTTTCCCAAAAAACACAAAAAACTAACTCCCCCTTCCCACCCAAAAGAGAGAGAAAATCGTCGAAAGAAGCGTTACCCGTGCTAGAAATTTTTTTCTTGAAAGAAATTTCAGCTTTTATTTTTACAGATTTAACTCGAAAAACTATTTATATTAGCTCATAAACATATTGGGGAAAAATGAGACGATCAACACAAACTACAGAAACACGCAATATTCAAACAAAAATAGGGTAAAAAAAGAAACAAAAAATTGCTGGATCACATTATGAAGTCTGGAAGAGATAGGAATTGAAACCATAATTGTTATTATTTCTGATAAAGATATAATAACCAATAAAGTAACTGCTTTTCATGTGCTTTCATATTATTTGAGAGCATAGTGCTTCTCTCGATATTTTGCTAAATAATTACTTATTCTTGGTTAACGCCAATGTATTTAAATGTCTGATCATCCTAGGGCTGACCACATGATCCAATTTTAGGTGGTATTTCCTGTTTTCCCCAAACACAATCGAAATGTCTCGTTTAATGTTCCCGTTAACTATCAAAAATTTCAGAAGAGGCGCAGAAAATCAAGAATTCTGACCAAAGTACATTGAAAATCGTTCAACACGCAACAGGAGGACTGAAATATTTTTTCGTGTTAAACGAACTTAGAGTTAAAAGGAACTACAAAAAAGTCATATTTAACAAAAATAAGTTTATTAGAATACATTTTATTCATATAGATACGTATATATGTGTATGCATTTAATAAAAATCATGAAACATAACATTCGCAAGAGCTTAATGAAATTTGATGAACAATTAAGCACAACCATAATCTTTACAGATTATGGTTGTGCTATGGTTCAACAGACCCTTTGCGTCTTCTGTTTTTGATCAATAGCACCAAAAAGTTACTCTTCGTTTTAAGCGAAAAATCAGTTTACTTTCCCCAGAGCTCTTTGCCATTGTGCTAGTATAAAACAATGTTCTAAATAGAAAAAAAATAATAAATAAAACGTGAACCAAACTCACTGATTTTTACTTAAACCGTGATCGCGATGTACTTGTCACTAAATTCCAAAGTCAACTGATGAGAAATTAGAATTTCAAATTCCTTTTCTTTGAAATTCCGAAAGAATTCCAAAGCCAAGTTAGCCTCCTTTCTAAGAAACATGTGACATCAACTCTCTTTCATTTAATACTCCTCTTAAATCTCGCCTGCGCGGTTGGTGTTTTCCGTATTTTGTTCAATCCCTGAAGGGAAATCTTTTCGTGTTACGCAATTTTCATTTCGTGTTAAAAGTAAATAAATAAATACACAAAAACACTTAGTAGTTTCTCGGGACCTTTGTATGATTCCGTGTTAACCGATATTTTGTCTTAAGCTTTTTCGTGTTAAACGTATTTCACTGTATCTGCGATGATGCAGCATAGGCAGTATATTTTTCACACAGAGAGTTGATCAGAAGCCTGTTAGATAATTTTACTAAATTTGAAAGTATCTTCTGCGAGAGTTTTTATTGTTATATTTGAAATCACACACACAACGTTAGATACATACTGAAGTCATGTGCTCTTCGTAAAAATCTATAAGAACAGGTAAATTCTTTATTTCCCCCATATTCATTTTTGTTCTTTCTTAAAAATAAAAAATAGTCCGAGAAATTATATGTGTTTTATTGAATACACAGACTATTACCTAAACTTTTTTTCAGAAGATATCCCATTTCAAAGGGAAAAAATAAAGGATCAATTGAACGACCTTGGACAAAAGTATTTGGTACAAATAAAATATGAGTTACGAGTTCTCATTAGACATTACATACATAGGATCTGAAAACAAATTTTCCTTTTACCACACAGTGAGTCATAGCCTTGTATATCAGTGAACACTGCGGTCATTCAAAAATTGAAAACCCAACCTCTTTTGCGCATTTAGAAAACTTTTTCCAGTCACAGTTCAGGGGTTCAGAGTCAAGGTTACAAATCTTGGTGAGCAGAACAAAAACTTTCCCTATCTTGAAAGAAGAAAAGAAACCGTTCCATTTTTCATAACTCGTTAAGCGAATTGTTTACCTCTGTCTATGAGAAAACGTGAGGTAGCAATTGAGAGGAAAGAAAGAAAATAGAAAATTAATGCTATTTGGTTTCCATTGGTTTCTCCGTTTGAATGAGGACAGTATTTCGTATGAGGACCTTAGACTGTGTAACGGATGATATGTGCTATATTTACGTATTTTATTCTTTTTATAGGAATTATTTTTTGTATAAGGATTCACTTTTATTTAAAAATCATTTCATCTTGTGTTGCAAGAAAATGAAATGTAATGAGTGACTGTGTATTAACGTCACAAGAAAGCAACACGACGGCTATTGGTGATGGATCTTGTCATATTAAATTTCGGTCAAACAATGACATCTCATCTGTGCGGCTCCTCCTTCTCCAAACTTCCACATCATATCAACGGGCGTTCTCTCCTTTTAAACGATAGGTCTTCAACATGGCATCGAACCGTAACTTTTTCATTCTGGTTCAACTAAAAAAAAAACACTTTGGTTCAGTTCCGAATAAATAATTATATTTTACATATATTCTTATTTATGCCAAAAACATAATTCTACCAGAAACAAAAAAAAAATGTAATTCTATCAAAATTTAGCAGATTTTATTTTTTTAATTGGTACTTTATGTGAATTAATACAATTAACCAGCATGTTCGATACGAGAGATGAGAAGAGAAAAGCGTGCAGTGGCATTGCTATCCAATATCAAAATCGTATTTGGCAAGTAGCTGCATGATTATGTCGATTATGTGTACCCCCGTCGCTTGCCACTCATATTGTACACTTGGCCCTGCAATAATTTTGTAAAAATTATGTTTATTTATTTATAAAACATAAGGAAACTGTCCCTAATTATTAATATATAATTTAACGGGGTTTCGCTGAGATTACTTCGAGAATAAATTTCAGACCTAGAAACGCCCTTTCAACGCTAGCTTGTGTAGCTGGAGCTATCAAAACCACCGTTGCAATCTCATAAAAGAGCACATAGGTAATTTTATTCTCTTCCCGGAAATCTAAAATATGTTTTATATGATGTTCATCAAAACAGGAAATTGAGAAGCAATGTTCATGTAATGATGATAATTAAGTGGTTGACATTAAATCAGAAAACATTGATAAGTTGGTTACACTAACAAAATGACTGAAGATATGTCAAACCAAAACAAATGTATTTTTTTCCGGTTCAGTTCCTTTGACCAAAATAACGGTTTTTCTGGTTTTCGGTTCAGTTCCGGTTCGAAGCCCTGTTCTTCAGTGGCACTGGGCTCGAACTCCTGACACGCATACCACTAGGCTACCACAGAAATGACTTGAGAAGAGAGGTTGTGTAACTGACGACGCGCCGGCCACCACCTCATATCTATGACCATTATTGACCATGATCTTGGCCATAAAATGAATTGTGTGTGAGTGTGTGTGTGTAAATAAAGTTAATATTAAACAAATCTCTTTTCAGTTTTTACTCTTATACCTAGCTTTGCAAGTCTACTTTTCACTTTTCGAAACAGTTAATTTTCATAAAACGACTTTACTAAAATGCCTGAAGTTACTAGCTAATATTGCAGGGGAGAATGAGGTTTTTCAGATTGAGAAAATGTCACTAAATGTCGAGAAAAATAGATACAATGACACTATGCTAAAAGGGAGCTTTACAAACTTCATTAGAAACAATTGTAATACCTGTCGGTTCCTGCTTACATCTGAAACCCCTTGTCTACCTGTAAACCCGGCTAGAGGTGTGGGAGAAACTGAATGATCCAACAGGCATGATTTCAATCTAATCAATTTATTAATTCCAAACATCAATCAAACATAATAACTATCTAATTAAGATAGGCGATCAAATAGTAGAGGGCGGAGGTGAGATTCTATAACAAGGGGATACTACTATGGACCCTCAATGAATCTACCCTTAAATACCCTTAATATAAACTACGTCGCACACTAATGCTAACTTCTAATTAAACAAGCTCACGATACCTGTACTTTTTATGCATCGGATTCTACACTGGAATCTTGCAGGTGATCTTTATCGGGATTGATCAATGTCGTTGGATCCACTGGTGTAATCCGTTTTCCTGGACAACTCCAAGACTTCTTATAATTCCACTATCTTTTAATCTTCAACTAACAAACTAACTCGCAAACTCTTTGCTAACTCCTACTTGCCAACTATCAAACTCACGAAAACAGAATTTATATAAGATACTTTTACATAATCACGCTTTCTTGGTCGGCGAAAGGTGGTTGAGTTAAAATATTTTTTCCCAGAAGAATCCCCAAGGTATTAGTACAGTCGCTGATAGATCCGTCACACAATTAATGAGCAATTATTTATTTTATTGCAGAATACATCTCTAATATTACGTTTAAATTCAAAAGCTGCAGGATAAAATGATTAAAATAGAATATAAATATCAAAATTGCATTATATATAATGATTGAATGACTCAACTACAGGTGGGAGGCATTCTCGAGTTCACACAATGCAGGACTCCAATAATTGCAATAAATTTCCTTTTGACTGGGAATAATCACCCCAGACACATAAACAATTGACATAGGAAATTCACAACAGCACCTATTCACACAAGTATAGAACACAGTATTTCAGTCATAATAGCGCATGAGTTGAATGTCTTGGTCTTTACATAGGCTTCTCAAAATTCTGTAAGTACTCTTCAAATAATCATTTAGACCCTTCTAGGGTTTCTCTACGGCCAACTATTTTTTAGTCAATAAAGCTGTCAACAAGGTCACATTAACAGTTCAGAATTATTGGCACACTCTATCCTTAAACGAGAGCCATATTTCCGACCAAAATACCTTCTCAACCGAATAAATTCCGAATTTCCATAAAACTATAATAAATTTTTCTGAATTGTAAAGACGCGTCACATAATAATATGGCTGTGGTACACATAATTATAAAAGGGAAAACGAAGAGACAATTTATTAAGACAATGCGTTGATTGCCCTATTTCAGGGATTTTCTTATTTGATGACTCCGTACAATCACAGTGTTCTACTTTGAAGCAGTAACCTTAGTTGTGTTAACGTTAGAGTCGCGAGATTTTAAAAGTAGAGACATTTAAAGGAAAAGTAGAGACATTTTGAAGCTTAATTAATAAATAAATAAATAAAATTATTACATAAATTAAAAAACTTTCTTTTAGTCAATCATCTACCAAAATTAATATTACTTATAATTAATGCATTGGTGTATTTTAATGCTATGCACATTCTCGTTAGAGCTAAGCATGTTCTATGATAAACCCCATTAAAGCAATTAAACTGTTAGTTTTAAAATTATTTAAAACTTCTGTATAATATGATTTGACTAAAAAATATTTTTAATATTTGTGTTTATGAATTGTTCAGTGAATATTTATTCGAGATAGTTTTCTATCATTTAATTGGTCAATATGAAGCCGGACGGTTCATGAAACATCGATTTAAGAATTTAAAATGAATCCCATTAGGAGTACAATAAACATGTATTTATAAAAACAGCAGTTAAACTCTCGAAAATATTAATAGACACATATTTTTTGAATTACTTTCTAAAGTTTTTTATTTTTGTTTTTGTCATTTCCTTTTGTATGATTTTAGTTTGTTCTATTGATTTTTCATTTTTCGAAATATGTAATGAAATGAAGATACCGCCACCTTTTTTGTTTTTTACATAATACTACTCTCGAATAGAGTCAACAGGAAAAAAGAATCCACTGTGAGTTTACGCTCCATTATTAGGCGTTATTTGCGCGTTTTTACATAAAAGCTAAGGCAGATTAAGTTTGAGGTACCGGATCTAGAATTATTAGTTCGTGAATCAGTGCAGGTAAAACTTTCATTTATTTCTTCCCTTTCTTGTAGTAGTCACAGCAGCCTAATGGTCAAGGTAACGGACTCGTGGCTGACGTGTCACGAGTTCTAACCTACTGTCGTTGAAGACCCGTCGTGAGGAGGGCAGAAACATACGTACCAAATGTTATGTAAAAAACTTCACCGTCTGCACGAGCGGTTCAACCACTGACTAATTGGTTTTGTAGTATAGTAAAGGAAGCTCCTTTTTTATGTTATAATTTGTGTACTCATAATTGTTTTTCGTTTTCTTTATTAATCCCCTCAAACAAATTACTTTGTTTGAATAAATACAATCCTTTTACATATTAATATTTAAATTTCGTTTCCGGGTCGTAAAAAATTGCAACCAAAGAATTGAAAAGTGAGTGAGGGATTTTTAAAGCCGCACTGTTCACCTACTCGAGGGTTTTTGCGACGGACCATGGTCAAGTGATGAGGACGACACCTGAGCTTTCACCCATCTCTCCTAATTACCATACCACGCCAACGCAAGAACAAGTTTCGAAAAAGGGAGTTTTATAATGACGTAGTTAAAAAAATCACTCACATCGCGCGCATACACTCACATAAGTGCCATCGTCCTGAGGGAAACAGGAAATTCCCATGGGGATTAAGTTATTCACTCGGTAAAAGCCCGTGCAACGCCGGGCTAAGCGAAGAGGAAAGAAACAAAGAAGTAAAAGTTTTTTCGAAAAATAATATTGGAGGTGCTGATTTTGTGAAGAGAAGGGAAAATTTTCTACGAGAAAGACACGATACGCACTCACGGGCCATGCACTCACATGTAAGAGTCACACCCATACAAAAGTGCTGGCGTCAGAAAGAAAGGAGGACATTAACATGGGGATTGAGTTATACCCTCGGTAAAAACCCGTGCAACGCCGAGCCATGCCAGCTAGTCTCACGAACAGGTCTGTTCTCGCGAGCACCTGAGATATTTCTCTTTTCACTTATAAAGATTCGGTATAAGATGAACTGTGCTTCTTCTCCTTAAAGCCAAGCGCCACACAGTTCTAGTAGCTAGAGAACACATGTAGCTACCTACAGCCAATCGACATCAACTCTTCAATTATTGGTGTCTGGGTGCCACTTGAAAATGGAAATACA
Organism: Trichonephila clavata; assembly: GCA_019973975.1. Lineage (NCBI taxonomy): Eukaryota > Metazoa > Arthropoda > Arachnida > Araneae > Nephilidae > Trichonephila > Trichonephila clavata. Next base: position 8,415 of record BMAO01019975.1, on the reverse strand, counting down.
CCTGTAGTCACGAAAGATCTAGTGGGAGTCCGTTTTAGGTCTCTAGAGTTCAGATCTTTTTTTGGATCGTCTTGAAATTCTCAAAACTAATTTCTTAGCTTCTTTGTACAGACTACGCGTCCTGTTAACGGGGCTTTATTTCGTAATGTGAAAAGCACTACATTTGATCCTTAGGTGTAGTTCACTGCAACTTGTTTTCTCTTTTAAAATATTTAGGGCATAATATGTAATTATAATTCAAACTAAAATATACCCTAGAGCTGAGAGTTATTTTAAATGATATTTTCTAGAATGGGGAAGAAAAAGGTTATTTTTCCAAATGCAGACGATTTCAAAAGGAATAAAGAACTTTTAAATTTGTTTTTGCGTTGAAGGAATATCAGAATAAATCGGATTGAAATAATATTAATTTCATAAAAAAATTCAGTTTGAAAAATCTTTGAAAATTTTATTTAAATCTCTGAGTGTATTTCGTCGGAAATTTTATTTATTTAATTTCTGTTAAAAGACTAGAAAAATACAGTTTAATTAATATCTCGAAATGATTTTTCTTTTTTATAAAGTTTCTTCCCCTCTTTTTAAGGGGTCTCAGGGGTGTTAACTTTGTCTTGAGGAATGAAAATATAAACAATTTTCAAACAGATTTACTTCTTTTAAATTTAAATTAAACAATTCGAATTTTTTACACATTATTTACAAAGGATTATAGTTTCTAAAAAATTATTAAATATTTAAAATACAATAATAATTTTAAAAATTATAAGCATATGCAAGTTCGAAATAATTTTGTAATAAATATTAAGTAATTTTTGCGTTGCGCGTGCTATTTCCTAAAATAGTAGCCTTTGATGTATAAAACTATAGAATTATGTTGTTGTTGTTTCTTATCCCACTTGACCGACAGAAACATCTAGATCAAGTCCATGAACCCGTGCTCTCCCAAAGCCTCATCGTGGCGGGAGAGTGTTCCTGGGCGGAATGGGTGAAGTACGTCGGGAGTGTATTCTCTTGGTAGGGTCACCCAAGGCCTGTAAGCTATTCCAATATGCTCAGCTAAATGCATGCAGGCATGAGGCAAAGTCAGACTTCAACCATTGGTGCCTCATGATCTTGGACCTCATGAAGCTGCATCTTGCACCCTTCATCATGACTATAGAATTATAAAATGTATCATATTGTTTAAACCCTACTAATTTAAGAATAATATATCTTTTGCGTTTACAAATATTTAAAAAATATTCAAATTTAAAAAAAAATTGAAATTTAATTTTTTTAAATATAATTTATTATTCTATTTATTTAAAAATACTACAGTGTAATAAGGATACATTTAACTTTATAAATCAACTTATTGCTAGTAATTAAAGCTACTATTTTAGTAAATAGCATGCAAAACGTAAAACTTAGTTAATAATTCTCATAGAGTTATGTTTTATTTTCATATACTTACAATTTTTTAAATTATGATTATATTTTAAACATTTTACACTTTTTTGAAGCCGCTCCATTTCTTTATAAATAATGTGTAAAAGATTCGAGTTACTTAATTTTAATTTCAAAGACTTACATATATTTGAATATCGTTTATGTTTTCAGCCCTCTAGATCAAATTAACTCCCCTGAGACCCCTTTTAAATCTATTTTAATTAAATTATAGTTGCGGAGAGGGGAGGAGGAAACGAAATCTAGGGAAGGAGTAGTACTTGATGTAATGTAAAAGAGCGAGGATTATTATACTGTTTAAATATTGTTTTAAATTTATGAAAAGAAGAATTTATTAATATTATTATTGAGTGCTTCATATTAGTTGAAAGTTATATAATTTGCTTTGAAAACAATTTTGCATGCGAGACTGTTTCGAACAAAGTATTTATTGTTTAATAAAATTTCGATTTTAATAAATTCATTAAAATTTCAATTACTTCATTCATTCCACATTGTTTATTTTTTCTCAATTTTTCGCTTGAAATCTTCTTTTTTTAAAGCAATTCTCTTCTATGATGTAGAAAAGAAGGATTTGTTTGTCTCTATCCAAAGGCTGTAATGTCATAATAAAAAAGGATTATCAATTATTTTGAGAAATAATCTGACAAATAATTTGAAACGTTCTTCGGTACTGTATAATTTTAGCTATGAATTGTCCGTTTAAGTATGCATTTCATTAAATTTTTTGAAGAAAACCTTTTTATTTCTTTTTGAAATATAAAGATTGTTGAGTGAAGAATCCGAAATTTGGTACGATGAACCCTCACCACCTAAAGGAGCTGGAACCCGTCTTTAAGAGGATTAAATCCAGGGTGTTGCCAAACTCAACCGACAAATTCAGATGGTTGATAGTAGGCAGCATGAGGAAGACAAATCAACATAGAACATGAAGTCGCAAACCCCTTTTAGTCGGAGTAATTCGCAAAAACAGTTATGAAGGGTGGGATGTCGAGGGTGAAGGAAAAGGGGCAATAAGAGGTAAGAAATACATTTATTAGACGTACAACAATGCAATTTGCAATGTGAACAATGCATCACAGCTCGACTGTCACAGGAATTGTTCAAAGTTGCGGCCGCGTAGGTCATTGCGCATCATTGCACAGCCGACACCGACGAAAGACCGATTATCGCACGATTTCAAACAAATCCGGCGTGCTGGCGATGCCAGCTGAAACGACGACGATCCGTTGCGGGAGATTCTTTACTGTAGCCACCGGTGTCTCTTACGCAAGAGATATCAAGTGGCCCAAGAAGAAAAATCCAAAGGGTGAAGTCAGGAAGCGTGGAGGCGAAAAACAGGATCACGCATCAATATGATGTATGGCATAGAATGTAGTTCCTTTTCGTTGAAAATGTAGTGGTGCACCATCAGTGTCGGATTAAACGACATGGAGACCCCTAGGCAGACGAAATCTCGGGACCCTGTAGCCTGTTTTTGGAGCTCTAACAGAAAACAGAACACGATCTTGTGGGGTCCATACAGAGACGTCTTAAGGCATGGGTCAACTAGGCTTGGGCCCAGGGCCTCTCCCTCGGTCGACTTTATCTTAGAAAGATCATGATCCGGATATTTGTAATGGTTAAATATTATTCCCGTACATAATTCTCGAAAACGGGAATTTCAAACTGCATGTCAATTGCAAAGTGGTAAGACTGCATTATTCGGATGAGACCGTTGTCCATGTCTAGGCCCAGGCCTAATACCATAGACAATTATTCATATCATTTAGTCGAAATGTGGCCATCGGTCGAGCCGGTTTGTGCTCAGGCTTTTGAGATTGTGAGTCTTTCATATTTATTTGTATCAAATTACCGTTTGAACGAAAGCTTGACAATGCATGTTATGTACTGTCTACTTTTAAAGATCTCAGGTAGAGCATACTTAAGAATAAGGGCCCATGGCCTCAAAAAATCTTAAGATTTCTCTGAGCCTATGGCCTCATATAGTCTTAAGACGTCCCTGGGAGCATAGGCAAATGCCCACTCCGCATAATGAATAATCCGGCAGTGGCCGTGGTATCCAAGTGGTCTAGGCATCGGACCATGGCTAGCGTGTCATAAGTTCGATCCTAGTAACACTAAAGACCCGCCGTGTAGGGGAGCGATGCACGTTAAATCTGTCTAGAGCTCAGATCCTCCCGTTGGTGTGGTGGTAGTTAGGAGAGGTCCCAGCTCAGGTGTCGTCGCGTCCACTTGACCATGGTTCAAAATGACGCGGACCGTCGCCAAAAGCCCTCGTGTTGCTAAGACAGTGCGACGTTAATATTCACTCACTCACCCGGCACTGGCAACCATGGTGCGTAAACCACACGTTCTGGCGAATTGTGGCCGCTACCTCTTGCAGCAACTTCATAAGAAGTGGGAAATTTACATACATATACGTTTCTTTAATCCTATTACGGCGATCCAAATCCCGTCATTCCTTTGGCCACTCCCCTCGTCCCGACAAATACTTTTTTCTCGATTTTCACAGATTAAACATGGTTTGTGCGACCCCATGTTCTATGTTGATTTGCCATGCTGCCAACTATCACCCCTCTGTCGGTCGAATTCAGCAACACCCTGTATATCTAGGCTCAAGTTTCTGATATAGGCATGGCGTGGAAGTTAGTAGAATAGGGTATCTGTTTGCTCAAGTGCCATTTCTTGATCGAGTAGGAAATTTACTGGGTCCGTCGCAAGTAACGCTGGCGTTGATTTAGAGTGCGGCATTAATAAATTCTCCATCTACTATTTTGAAATATGTAAATACGGCGAATATGACAAAAATAGCCAAGTGAAAATATTTAAATCACAAAATATTGGTTAAACTAAAAAGATCCCTTTTTTTAACGTTACCCAAGTTCTTCTTTTAGTTTGGAAATGTCTGTTCTCAAATCAAGGAAAGGTAAACAAAATGACAACATAATTTTAAATAACGTATTAGAAAAAAGTGCAAAATAAGCAGACTGAAAAAAAAAGTTTTCCGAAAGAAGGCTTTTGAGTTGCATGCTTTTTATTGATCGTAACGTTTAAAATATTTAATGAAGCTTATCAAGCAGTATTAAATAAAGAAACAGATATAAAAATATATGAATGCGAGTGTATCTAATTGTTGATTTTGAGAAAAAGTATCTTGAAAATTTTGGAAATAGTTTCGATTTTTTCTTCTTTTTAGTATTGTTGAATGCTTTTTATAAAAAAAATGTTAAGCATGGAGTGAAAAACAATTTGTTTCAAAAATCAAAGGCATTTAATAAGAGTTAAGTTTCAATTTATAATTAAAATAACTACGCTAATTATTAGATGTGATAATCAATACATAAGAATCGATTTTAAAAAAATCAGCGCATTATTTGTCATATTTTAAATTTGTTTGTTTAATTTTTTTGTTCGTTTTTTTAAATGTTTTATTTAGTGCAACAATATGTTTTTCCTTAGCAGTATGATTTGGAAGCATGTTTATATGTTCTGAATTCCAACCGAAATATATAAAGATTTTTATTACATGAACTGTAAATATTTCTTTTATAAAATACATTTTCAATGTTTATTTTATAAATAACTTCGTGGAGCTTATTCGAAATTTAAGAACATTCCTATATTTAAAACTCGACTAAAAAAAAGAAACAAACTACAAGATGTGAAAAAACCTTCAAAAGTGTAGTTCCAGTCCCATTCTTTTTGTATTTATTACGACATGAAATTTGATGTGCGATAAAAACGATAAAATCACTTGGAATACCTTATTGCTACGTTATTTTGTTATTGTTTTTCTCGTTAATTTTTAATTTGTCAGCAATCATGTTCTTTTAGAAAATATATTCTTTCGTGTTCTTAAAAATATAATTCAAATTTCTTTCGTTTATACATTTAAGGTGTTTGTCTGCCTACGTTTCTAAATCGATGTTTGACTGAAATTCAGTTTTTTTATCCTTGCCATTTAGCGTAGGAAAAAATAATTTGAGCAGCTAAAGAGAAAAAAAATAATAAGGTAAAGAAAAAGGAAGGTCTAATTTATAAAACTGGGGAATTTTAAACATCATGTTAATCATTATTTTAGTAAAATAAGAATTAAGACTTTCACAACATTTTTAGCAGTTATGTTGCTTAAAATATAATATCTCAAAAATTTATGAGTGTATTTCTTTCATATTTTTAAACATGTTATTTAAAGTATGATACATGTAATGAACTAAATATTTAACTCCAACATCAATAGTTTCTTTTAATTTTTAACAGTTTATTGTTACGAATGCCGAGCATTTTTTAAAAATTTTTATATGAGTAAATGGGCAATGAGCCATAACATTTTGTTAAATTTGCGTATATTTTAGATATTAGAGTTCTTTAAATTTATAACTGTGTTAAGTATGTTGTGTAAAAAAATTATTTTAATATATGGCTTTGAATTCCACGAAAAGTGTTTTCAAATTCGGTGTAATTTTCATCATGTTTTACTTAAAATACCTCCTTTTAATAAATTTAAATTGTCATATACCATTTTTGATTGATATTTTTCATTAATTTAAGTCATAAGCACCAACAAAATAATATAAAATTACTAATAGCATGGCATTTTAGAAAACTTATTTCCGAACGTTAGCAGGTACTTCAATGAACCAAATATTTTCATACATAAAAACTATTTCTTCTTATTTTAAGTGTATTTATATCGTTATAGCTGATACAATAAATAAAAAAATGGTGAATGTTCTTGTATTTAAAAAAAAATTGGTTTATTTCGAGAAAAATAAAATTAAAAAAAGAGACAGACATTGATTCTTCTAAATGATGTAATGTAGCGCTTTCTAAATTTATGCCCTTTTTCGTTGCATTCAGAAAACTTTTCAACTCGGCAACTTTTTATAAGTCAAATCGATTTTCCATTCCTTGGCGCCATTGTGTTTCTATGTATGAGGTAAAATACGATTCGATTTAAATGTAATCGTATCGATCCGCTTAACTATTCCGAAGATTCGAAATAATTAGGAAGGCACACTTCCTTTTCATCCAATGAAAACAAGTCTTTCAGCTAAGAAGACAGAAGCTAACTCAGATGTAACTTAAATTACACCGGGAAGTTCATTGAAGGGAAAAGGACCTTAGGGGAAAAAGGGATAATGTAAATAAAGAAGAGGGAAAGTAGATGCATTGTATTGTGTGTGTATATATTTTAGCATTTATACGGCTAACTTTCCGATGTTTCCTTATTTTTCTATCATTAAATGAAATGACGTTACAACCTTTTCCCTTTTGATCCGGGAAAGGTTGCGCTTAGTCAATGCTTAAGGCACCGGGCTAGTAAAATTTTGCATTCCAAAATGAGATTAAAGAACCACCGTATAAAGAAGGCCGATGTACGGGTTAAGTTTGTCGAGCTCACAAAGTGCTTCCATTGCCATGGTGTGGTAATTCGAAGAGGGGTACCACAGTTCATTCTCATCACTTGGTTATGGTTCAAAATGACAAGATCTTCGGCAAAAGCTCTTGTGTTGTTTTACAGTGCGACGTTAATACCTCACTCACACAAAATGAGATTACAGGCTCCAATGTTGTTTAGATGTTAACAGTATTCTATATCATATTTAACATGTTAACATAACATGTTTTTCTAATCTAATTTTATTTTGAATCGCACTTACATTCGACAAAATTGTTAAACAAAACTGAAAAAAAAAGCTTTTTTTTGGAAATTTAACTAGATGAACAGCTTTAAAAGTAATTGGATAGTTATAAAGGCTATTTTTTAATTCTGGCCTAAATGTTTGCATGTGCTCTCAGTAAGAAGACTCACCCTGCCATGCAGTGGGGCTGTTGCATGCTAAATCTGCCACGCTGTGGAGGATTAAAGTTCTGAGGTAGGTGGGGTGTAGAATTTTGGAAAGAGGGGAATGCAAGCTTTTGTGTTATCCTCGTCCCTTGACGGTTCTTAAAACTACGCGGTCAGTCTCCAATAGTCCTCGTGTTGCTTAATAGTGAGACGCTTATATCGCTCTCCTCAATCACATGGATGGCAGTACTGCTAAATTGTGATCCATGTAACGAGGAATAAAAAATATAAGACAACACTGGGGCTGGTGTATACAGTAAACTCTTTTCCCAATGTACTCCTGTAGGACAGTATATTTCGAATTTTGATCCAGAGGTTCTTGTAAACTCACTAGCTCTGGAAAACCTCAAGATAAAGATCGATTGTTTCTCTGAAGCAGTTATTCTAGTTCATTCCAAAGTAGCCATCCAAGCTGCAGTAATAAATTATGGCATAGACACTCAGATTATCTCAGAAATAAGACAAACCTTGAAATGTCTTTATAAGTATGATACAATAATCGTTTTTTAATGGATCTCTTAACATGTGGGTATTGATGGTAACGAAACGGCAGACTTACCAGCCAAGAAAGGAACACTTGAGACGCAAGAAAACAACCCTTTTCCTCCAGAGTCCCTTAAAAACATATTTTTGAGAAACTATTAAATCCTTTTAAGTATGACCAGGCAACAAAATCACCAGGCACTTTGTGGGCTAACATCCAAGACACTTGGAAAATTTTTTGCCAAAAGCCCCGTAAAGAGGCTGTGGCAAACAAGCTCTGATATTGCTTTGGTATATTATTTTAATAAAATAGGCATCCTTTTCTCTAGTACAGGCCAAATTGGGAATGCGGGCATCATGAATGTGTGACTGCATAGCATCTTCTTGTATGCAAGAACTAGATAAAGAGTCCCAAAACCGTGATGAGATAAGCAAACTCTACTGGAATTTCATACGCTTCTTATATTTATTTTCTTGTTTAAATTTTTAACTTTTTCTTTTGTTCTCATGTTAATTTTTCCTGATTCTTATTTTAAATGCTTGTTCTTTTCATATTTACCATTGTTCTTGTGTGATACTTGAGCTATTTTATATGTTTAGATTGATCCTTCCAATAAAGCCAGCAATGCAACTGG
>BMAO01019974.1:0-39100 GCA_019973975.1 Trichonephila clavata | reverse complement strand
TGACGTATAGTGTTGTGTATATCTTATAAGTGAAATTGCATGGATTTAGTGAAAAGTTCAATGTGTTTATTCTGTGCATTGCTCGTTGCGATTCCGAGAATGGACAATACATATTAAAGGTTGCCATTTATATTTTGCCTGGAAAATCTATGAGACAGATACAACAATTTTTATTCGAAAATTTGATGATTTATACAAAAGAAGGTTCCGAAATACTGGAAAAAGATTTAGTGAAAAATATGATAATGTACCGATGATTTTAAGTGGAGACTTCAATATTAACTTTGTAGATGATAAAAATCTACCACTAATTGAATTTCTAAATGAAACACTTAATTTAAATATGTCCAATGATCGAAAACTCAGTACTACAAAAATAAAAAGACGATCGATGCGGTTTTTGCGCGTGATACTTAGAGAAATTTACTTTTAAATCAAACTTCTTCCCTTCTTACTTTAGTTACCATAAGCCTATTGTATCTTTTAAGAACAAAATGAAATAATTTAAAGTGCAAAAAGTCTAAGTATTGTTGAAATTAATGATGACAATGATGCAAACAATTAAAATAATGTTAAAAATCAAGTACATTGAAATTTAAGTAAATACAAATACTATCCATAAATAATATGATTGTGACTTAGTTTTTATTTCAATTGAATTGTTTTTATATTTTGCCGTGATCTTGTACAGCCCGTAATATATTTGCATAATAAAAAACCATATAAACATATGTGTATTTAGTTGTTGCTCGGAGTGTCAATAGATGTGAAAACCAGATTGATGTGGATAATTTTAATTCAAAAGTTATGAAATTTAAAATTTTAATACTAAAAGTTCTAAGTTTTCACTTTTATCGGCAGTCTCTAGAACTGCCAATTTTTATTTTTACAATAAAACGTTAATTTTTTTTTAAATTGCTTTACTGATTTATTCAAATTCCGTACTCTTTTCTCATTCATTTCAGGAAGGTTTATCAGATGATTTTTACACGTAAATAAAGGTAAAGCTTCAAATAGGACTGAAGTAGTAAGGACGAATAGTTTTAAGAGAGAAACACATAAAATTAATGACAAAATTATTTTTTTCAAAAATGGAAGGGAAACGGAAAATACATCCTTTTCAATAGATAAGATGCAAACATAAAATATCAAGAAAAGATAACAGGAACTATGATAGATATAAGAACATAAAGCAATATATTTTTTTAAAAGCTAATGTATCGAAAGTAAAAAAAATGTTGTTGTCCATATGTTTTCAGGAACTTTTGACAAAAACTATTGAAATATTTATATTTAATTTTTTTTTTAATTTTGGATATTTTTTATGTAGAAGTTTTTAGATTATAGAAACAAGTTATTTTATAGATTATTGTTTTTGGCGGAAGAAAGTTTTGATAATGTATTCCCTTTTATTGAGTTCTGTGTCACAGGCCTTTTTTTAAATTAAATATAATAATTTTCATATTTTTTTTAATTACTGAAAAGGCACTTTGGTGAAACTTCAAAATCTGCATAACTCACAAGATTTCGCACTTGTAAGTGTTTGACTCGGATCCAAAGTGTGAGCAGGAACAGAAGTTATCTAATCATAGATAATCCATATATATATCGTAAGCATATTTTACTTATCATCGTAAGCATATTTTACTATCATCGTAAGCATATTTACTTATCATCGTAAGCATATTTTACTTATCATCGTCAACGCATATTTACTTATCAGTTAGCCTTTTACAAATGGAAGATCAACTGTAATGCACAACTAGAAACAATTAACCTTCACACATTTCATATCATGAGAACGGGATGTAGGCTACTAGAACAATCTTTCTAAGCATACGTTGAGTCTTTGAACAAACTTAGAAAATTCTCTCTGTCGCAAAAAATACATGCACCCAGAATAAAAAGGAGCTAGTATCATGAATCCTAAAATATGTGCAATGTATGAGATAACAAGCAGATGATTTCAAATTCTATAAAAATTGTTTTATTAAAAAAATATGGCATGAAAAATGTTACAAATCATTAGGTAGTAAATCCGCCTCTGGCAGCTATATAAACCAAAATACGGCGTGACATAGAATCCTTAAGGTTACCAATGACCATTTGTGGAGTATTATGCCAGAATCCTTGCAACTGGTCAGTTAATTTACCATATTAAGGGATGGCTGCCTTCCAAGCATGTTCTAGAAGGTCTCTATTGACGAGAGTTCTGGTGACTTGGCAGGACAAGGGAGTACTTCATATCATTAAACACATTATTAAGAGAGTCCTGTAGTATGTGAACGAGTGTTGTGTTGCTGATAAATGCTACTTGGATGGCATTATACCAAGACTTCCCCCCATAATATCAATAGATCTACGAACTCCGTCAAAAACTCTCTTCCTCTTCGAAGTCGGACCTTTTGCACTTTTCAGCTCTTTTGAAACGTTTTTAGGTCTTCCACGAATTCTGATGGTTGTTTTGAGTGTTGGAATATGACTCAGCTCCTCCAAAAGTGTTACTGCTGACTGTGAAGATTCAGCAGTGACAATAGCTGAGCCATTTGCTGCTGTAATTTGGCTTAAGTTTTTATAGGAAAGAGGTTTATGCAAAAAAGATGAACTCAACGGACGTGTAGAACGAGAGGATGGTCCGGATGTACGATTGGAAAGCATCACTCCTCAAATTTCAGTACTTTCCATATTACCCTTAATCTTACTGCCCATATTTGCTCTCGTGATGTTATTCAATTGTTGACATAACTGCTATTGAATAGAGAAAGAATGAAATCTCCCGCTAACGAATACTATACTCACATAAGATTGCAGCTAGGGATTGCAAAATTGGACCAAAAGTTCAATACCGGTATTCAGTATTTTTTAGATTTTAATACCGGGATACCGGTTTTAATACCGGTAGTAGAAATTTTTGAAAAAGAAAGAAAACACACAGGTGTTTCTTTGTGTTTAATTTGCCAATTTTATTAGAAAGTAAGTATTACAAAAAGTAATTTGTAACTTATAAATTATGTTGTTGTTGTTTCTATGCCACCCGTCTGACGGTGTCAGATGGATTCCCACGAAATTCATCGTGGCAAGGGCCCAAGTGTATGCCTGTCATTAGCTTTTATCTTTGAGCACTATGCAAGTGAGAGTACGATTCGGCTAGGTTCATGCACGATAGATGGAGACACCACTTATCTCCACCTCCACAATTTAAGCATAGACCTTTAAAGGAGGGAAATATTCTCCAGCCTCCTGTACCCGTGGTTTCTGCTGCGACCACCTACAAGACTTTCAGACCCTCTGATTTAACGAGCAAGTACTCCGTGTGAACTTGGAGGGTATTTGGTGGCATTGGGCATCTCGAACCCAGGCCTTCCGGTCTGGAGTACGATGCTCTAACCACTAGGCTACCCAAGGCCTCAATCAGGTAATAAAACATGAAAATGTTCGTCTATAGAAATTAAAATCTTGTGATAGAAATATAGCAAAAATATTGATAGAATTTATGATCTCTGTATCAGTTACAGTATTTATCAAGATGAGACAAAGTTGATGCACATACATAGGAAATGGTTCTGAATTAATTTCAACTTACTGAGGAATTGCATAAGAATTTCGAAAATTTAATAAATAAAAGTAAATAAAAATGCTACTTTGGAATTGATATTTTTTGATATATCAGGAAAACATCAATTTCCACACTTCATTGATTGCATTAAGCAATTTGAGATATGAAATAAGTATTAATACAGAATTTTTTTTTATGCACTTTATGGAAACTATTTTGTATTTTATTTTCTTGTTTACAGTTAGAGACAAAACTTTGGAAACTTCAGAATAATCGTTTGCTAATGTTTTATTTTCATTGGCTCGGAAGTTACTTAATTGCGCTTTCCGAGGAGAAATATTTGTAGCAACAAATTATAAAGTGGTGTAAAAATCTTAGTTATTGAATTCCAAAAAAAGGTATTTATAATATATTAAATTTGAAAGTAAGAAACCGTTTATGTAGCTGAAAATAAAAATTAAAACATGAATACGAAATATCCTGCGACCGTTCGAACACAGGCAACTATCCAAGCAATTTAAGTCTCTGACCTAAAGGAAAATCCCTACGACTCTAAGATTCATTGCATCGAAACTAGGAATGTCTTCCAGCACTGTAAATAAAATCATTCATAAAGATTAACCCTCGATGAGGCATGGGTATGTTTAAGTAAACGTAATAAAATAAGATGAATTTTCTATTGCTCAACTTACGGGAAGGACCTAAGAAATGGCTTTATCAACGTACAGCGAAGTTCCCAAAGGGATTCCTGATAGTTGTAGAATTTTCTAACAGCAAATTAAGCCTCAAATAAGTCTCAAGTAAAGCCAAATTTAATTCACTTTGCTATCAGCAGAATATTTTAGAGCCAATTTTTGAAGAAGAAATTCCAGCCTTATATAGAAAGATGATAAATTTGAGTTTCATATGGACAATGCCTCTAGTCACTCGTCTAAGTCAACTGCGGTTAATTAGCAAAGAAAAAATCACAAACAAGAATAAAGTGCATCCCATTTGATGAAATACACCTGATGCTTCTTCAATGCACTTTTGTGCTTTCGGTTTACTAAAACTAGGCTTAGGAAATCGGCATCCAAAAACACTGAATGGACATTGAAAAACAGTTTAAGAGGAAGGGAGTAAAATTGGAGTGACAGTACTAAGAAAAAAAAATAATTTTATGGAAAATTCGAGCTAGAGCTATTTTTAAGAGATAGATATCAGATTGAAGCAAATTGCTACAAAAAAATATGGCACTTATAAATAAAAATAAATTGTAAAAAAATCGCTTCCATAAAGTGCGAACGACCTTCTGTAGCTGTGAAACCGTATGACCACGATACATCTATTAATGAAATATTTACTACGTTAAAATTATTCATAAATCAAGCTCGTTGTAAAAATTACGTGAATGATGGAATAAAAAATTCATTTGACATAAGCATCGGTTCAAAAATAAAGGACAAATAAAAGATTACAGGGTTTTAAAATGCAAACAATGTATATTTTGGTAATATGTGACAGAAAATGTAAATCTAACGCAAGGTTGTATTTTTTTTTTGTTTTTTTTTTTGCTTTTTTACAAAAGATTTTAAAATTCCTAACAGAGAATAAAACGATTCAATGTTATTGCAAAAATGGGACTGCACATATTTTACTCTTATTATTTACGATAATGTTATTATGCTCCTAAAAAAGTGAAAATAGTCTTCTACAGAAATTAACTGTAATATAATTTGAAGAATAGCAAAGGAATATTATTAAGGGGATGGTTCGATTTACACAAAGTATTTTACTTTAATGATTTTCATAACTTTTTGGTTGCCTTCTATGTGTACGTATGATGTAAAATAGATTGTATGTACACATAATTTCATAAAAAACTAACCATTAATTTTTTTAAGGGAAAAACTTGAAACTTATGAAGTGACTTTAAAATGATACTCCTTCTACAAAAATTGACGTACCTATATCAGTTTTGAGTTACAAGTACGTCAAACTATGTATAAGAAAAGTTGATATAGGTTTTGCGATAACATGATAGGTATTCGTACAATACTTTTTATGAATGCTTATTGAAAATTCCTTAAAAAATGTGTAAATTCTAAATTTAATAATTTTTTTAAAAAAATAAGTGTTGATTTGATTTAAAAATGCACACCAATTTTTATTCCATGTTCTATTAGAAACAAGTGAAAAAAATTTCCAAGTATCAGACACAATAGAAAAATGCCTTAGAATTTCAAATGAAGTTAACTGTTATTTTATCTTTCAACTATTTATTTTATCTTTCTGAGATAAGTCAGCTTAAGGCCATATGGGACCATCTTCAATTTTTTTTTTATTTTTAACATTTGATATTTGATTTGATTTTAATTTTATTTTATGAAGGTTAATATTTACTATTTACAAAATTTTTAATTTGTTGCAAAATGTTTGTAAAACTTAATTTTTTGAAATTTTTTTAACATTTTTAAATTTTTAAGGCTTTTTTAAATATGTTTCTTTTTTTTCAAAATTTTTTTCCCAAGTACCTTATAATATACTACATACAACACACTGTGCATGGCCTTTTTTCTGCTGCTGCTCTTTAATTTTTTATAATTAAACTTCCAAAAATTCTCAAAAATACATTAATTTTGATTTTGAAATTTTAATTGTCTGAGTTGTCAAAATGAGTTTTAGTATTTATGCCTTAGGAGAACCGTTTTGAAAATTTAATTTCGGTCATAATTATATCATTAAAAGCATGCACAACTTTTAAATCTTGACCCAATCCTTTTGTTCTTCTATAAACAATGCACAAACTAAAATTTTTATATAAACAGCACAATTCTTTCTTAAAATGATTTGTTACTGCATAAATAATGCTACATATGTTAGTCTGATTTGCGCGCGATTGAAAAACAATTAATTCATTTTTTATCAGGCACTTTTCTAGCAGATGATCTGAAATGGGGGGGGGGCAGTTTTGTTAATTCTGCTGTCCAACATCAAATATTGCTCCATAACTGGATAAAAAATGCAGGTAAGCTTCGAAATTTTGCAGGCATGTTTATAAAGATTCGAGGCATCAAATAGCCCAATAAAAAATTTCGATAGTTTGATGATTTTTTTGTGTACCATATCGCCTTAAAGTTTTGATTTGCCATTGAGATTTGAATAAAAACGAACGTAAAAGTTATCACAACCCTGCCTTTTTTTAAACTTAGAGCTTTCAAATTTTGTGAGAGTATAGAAAAGAATATAAAAATAGCTTAGGCTAAGAAAATTAAATTTGATTTTTCGACCAATTTTTGTCAATTGAATCGTACTGTGTCCCCTTAAAATGTAAAATTTTTCCTTTTTAAATTTAGTCTAATAAGATTGAGAACACACGGGATACGTCTAATATGTGTTTGATTGTATGAAAATTAAATAACATATCCACATGGCTTCACTGAATCATTGAAATCTTACATCATTAGACTTAATTCCTCTCATTAAAGTCATTATTACCTTAATGTAAAATACTTTGTAGGGTATATTGATATAATTTGTGGAGAGAGAAAGATACATAATAGTCTCATTTAAAAATTTTCCGAGAATGTTTATTCCAAATTGGAATTTATAACTACAGAATTCTACCACATTATACTAACCTTCCTTACAGTTTATACCCGTAAGTTCTGCCCTTTTTATTCGAAATGATTTAATTTTATTTAGGATCTCCTGTATAGAGAAGAATTTGAAGTCCTCAAACTGATGTAGTGTGAAGAGAGAGGGGTGAGTCCGTTTCCAGAGATCAGTGTCTTCCTTGTCATTTGACCCTATTTCAATTTTGAAGTTAGTCTCTTATAGCAGTGTTACTTATGAGAACAAAGTTACAGAATGTATTGAAACAGTCAATTGAATCAACTGTGCAATTTTTTATCAATATTTCAATCGAAACAAAATATTTGGAGTAGGAAGAAAATTGAGCCTTTCTTTAAGAAAATTCCTGTTATCACCAATAAATTCAAGAAGTCAGAGAATTTTCTTTTTTCAATTTCAAGTCTTTAATTATCGTGTTGTTTATTCAATGCTTAGTGTTAGGAGTTTTGGAAAAATTTGTGGTATTCTCTTACAAAAAGACCAGAACTTTGTATTGAAGAGAGTAATTTAAAGTATAGGGATGATCGAAAAACCGTACACACTTCAAGATTGGGTAATATGTTAATGGAATAAGCTTGAGATTGGATTGGCTATAGGACTAAGTTATAAGAGTTGGTATTAACAGTTGACGCTAGTGTTTTCACGAGTTCAACAATAGTTCTGGGACAGATGGTGCTGATGTTTTAGTGGGAAAGTGAAACCATGGGGCCAGTATATCTGATTTTCGAGCAGAAAAAACCCATTTTGAAATGACATTCAAAGTTCGAGAATGTCGGTGAAGTTCAAAGACATTGGGGGCAACAATATGAAACTGAACCATCAACACGCTTAAGCATTGCTCGCCTTCGCGATAAATTTGAAACTGATGGATTAATAATTGCTATGTAACAGGAATGATCAAGCCAGCCACGTTTATCAACAAGCGAAGCATCTTTTGTTGCAGTGTTAGATTATTTCTTACGGTCACCGCAAAAATCGGCATCAAAATGAGCACTTGAAACAGGTGTGAGCAGGGCTAGAGTGCACATAGCGTATTAGAAAGTTTTCATACTACAATTGTTTCAAGTACTGAATGAGGACGACCCAGACAGAAAAACTAAGTTTTGTGAATGGCTCCTGCAGTAGATACCAGCGTGTTTACCTGATTTCACCCAATTGACATTTACTTACCGATGTGAACGCGGTGTAGAGCAAGAAACCGCGTACACTAGAAGAACTGCTCTATGAAATGGAAACCGCTAGTCATGTAATTCCGGTAGCTACTCTGGGAGATGTCACCAACAATGATCGACATTGTGCTAAAAATGTTTGGAGGCGAGTGGATTCCAACTTGAATACTTATCATAACTGTGTAATTTTTATTCAGTGTAATACTTATGATATTATATACGTCTTTCTTCATCAAAGTGTGTATACTTTTTTTTCTCACTTATGTATGTAATTCATTTTATGAGAAAGGGCGTGCATGAGGGATCTGTAAATGTTAGAGCTAAAATGTTTGAAGACTTTTGACAGTTATTTTAATTACAATTATTTAAAAACTCAAAATATGTTTCATATTCACTAACTTGAAAATACATCAGATACAGGAAATATTTATGAAAAAAGGAGCATGACATGCTATTTATGCATGAAAGAAGTATTGAAATCACTTAATTACTTCAAAATTTACTCATTTATTTTTTTAAAGTAAGGACAAACCTTTAGAATGAAATTTAAACTTTGAAAAGTTATAAAATTTGAATTTAAAATTCTAGGTTTTTTTAATATTAAAATATACTATGAAGCATAACATTTAAAAACGAATGTTTAATTTGTTTTTTTTAAAATTATATTTAAGCCTATACTCATAACAATACTTATTTAAAAGTAATGCTTGCAAAAAAATAAATAATAGTCATTTTGATACATATCTGCTTGCTCAAATTTCTCCATTTCAAAAATCAAATCAATAAAGATTCTTCGTTTTTATTATTATACATAATTACTTCAAAACTTGAGTATAGTTCAAAGTGAAGATAAAAAATAATAGATAACAATTTTGAAAGTGCAAATAATTTATTTCATGTATTTGTACAAATCACGGAAACGATTATCAGATATTCCTGAGATTGCCCACATCGAACATTTTTCAAGTGATTTTGGAAGATATTCGATGTCACAGAAAACCCGCAGTTAGACCATTTTCAGCTAGTCCTTTGATGAAAGAGCCATGAAAAGCATTGTTATACTATATTCCAATTGAAGATTTCGGGTTAAATTAATATCCGGCATATCCTAGATCTCCAGCATATCCCAATCCAACAACTCCAGCGTGTCCTCCATGTCCGTAGGGTGCGCTGGAGATGATGTGTACGGCAGCAGGGTCCTGGTTGGCAGTTCCAGGTTCGTTGGTCTTGACCTGAGCCCTGAATCCGGCTTTGTCGGCGACGTAGTTGACCTGTCGGTGGATTCCTCTGTTGTCGGTGAATCCGTAGCTTCCGTGTACAGCGTGACCGTCTCCAGACTCCTCGCGGTGTTGCTCCCCATGCTTGTCCTTCACGCTGTACCCAAACTTGTAGGGCTGAGGAGCATGGTAATGAACTGGCTAAGAATGCAAGGATATTATTAGGTGTAAGAAATATTGAATGCGAAGGAACTTCTGCAAGAAATACTATTGTATCAAGATTTCTGAAGCATAAAATAAGATATGTAGATCTGAATTTTTAAACACAAATTCTTGTTACTATTATTTTTGAAGATGGACAGTTTATTTATACATCCTGAAGAAAGTTGCAAATGATGTTGAAAAACTTATTTCACCAATAATATTCCTTTTTGTCTCAATTAGGTTTACATTGGGGCCCAAGAGTCTTTACGTTAACTGAAATCACTTGCTTTTAGTGCTGTGTACCTCTTTTCCAATTTTTTTTTGTAGAAAAAGATGCATAACGCGATACATATAATAACGAAAAAAGCTTTAAGAAACGTATTGTTAATTGTTACGTATCATTCGGATATTTATTTATTTTAAGTAATTAATAAAATTTGTTAAAGAGAATGAATGAAACTCCGATAAACATTATTTTTCATTATGCCGGCTGGGTGGCGTAGTTGGCTTGTCGCTGGCCTTTTTCGCCTGAGGTTTCGGGTTCGACCCCAATCTAAGTCGGTGAATTTTCATGATGCAGAAAATTGACAGAGGCCCTGTCGCGTGATAATGCAGCATGTAAATGTTCTCTTGAGTGCCTGTTTGGCTTTGGTGCTCTCGGCAAAATTAAAATCCTAAGTATGGTTTCGTATCGCCAGAGCTCAGTTGCTTCCCCTTGGGAAGAAAACTGGCGTAAATATTACTTGTGTCAATTGGTATCCAACTGGATGGTACCGTACTAAAAATAGATATCTGCTCCCGGAGAATGTACTTGGTCTGCAATGGGGAAACATCAATTCTCAGCCTCGTTAGAAACTACTTTTTATAATCAGAAAGATATTTAGTGATGCTGAAAAATTGTAATTAAAATTCCTTATAAAATTCGATATTCATTTCCCTTTCGGAAACTAATTTTTTATTGTATACTTATGAAAAGTTATATCCTTAATAGTTTTTTTCTCGTGATACTTTTCGTAAAATTGCACTGTTTCTTACGGCCAAAATTTTAATTGAAAAATAGTTTCGGAAAAATAGAAAACATAATTTTAAAAAAAAATTAAAGATCTATAACATTAATTTTCCAATTCCAATGTGCTTTTTACAAAGATAAAAATGCTTATTAATCTTCAGACAAAGTCTAGAATTATAAATATCTAAGACTTCGTGATTTCAGATTTGTAATTACACAGAAAACCCTAAATCTTTATTTTAATGTACAAATATTTCGCCGAAGCATGCAATTCATACACATTTAATAACACGTTGTTATATTGAGAAAAAATTATACTTACCACTTCATGTAAACTTGCCAAAGCAGCAACTGCTAAAGCAGACAAAATGAAGAGCTGTAAAAGTTAAAATAATTACTTTGAAGTCCCTGAGGTACAAAAAAAAATTTAGGATACTTTGTACAAAAAAAACAAACTTTAAGTTTTGAAAATATCATTTCACTCGTAGTAAACATTATTTGGTTTTAATTAAACTTACATGTAATCTACATATAATTAAAATAAATTTTAGACAAAAATTCTTTTAAAATGGACACTTAATTTATTCATTTACGTATGATTTCGTTAACACTTAATGTGAATAAAAATGTTCAAAATTGAAAAGCAAAAAATAATTATTTTTCATTACTTTTTCATTGAACTTCTTTAAATCTCTTAAGAAGCTATAGAAAATTCTATGAATGTTTTACTGTAGTTCATTTATTGATAACTTTTAAAAACTGGGACTGAACATTTCTAAAACAATTCACAAAATAATTTAAACTAAAATTTTGCCTTAAAAATAATTTCTATGATGGGTATATTTATAAAATGTAAAACGAGAAAAACGTTTTTTACCTGAGAGATCATTCTGAATGTGAATTGCTATAAAATCCGAAGCAAGTGACGAATGGCATTTGGGCTTCGGCATATATATACCCAGGAGTGGAACATAAAAGAAAGAAACACGTTTTCAATTAGACCAAAATTAAATTGTTTTGCCTTGTATGAAGGCGCTATTTTGTGGATTCCATTTGAGGCAATTATGGAAGAAATAGAAAGTGGTTCTTTCGACAACAAATCGGTTATTTTTATTTTGAACTCATATCGCGAATTCCATTGTTGAATTCTTTCCCACAAAATAACTCGGATTGATTTCAAGGCCAAGAGACATAGCGGAAGCGGTTGAGAAAAACGAAATTTATTTATGTGTTGAAACAAATATTTATGTTGAATTAAATGGATCGTGAAATTATTTATTGAATGGAATTGGAAACCAGGTTAAATGTTTTTCAGTATAGCTCTTTTTCTTCCTCGAATTCTTTTCTTTGAATTGGTGAATGTAAATAAACACTTTGATTTAAATGGTGTAGCACATCTTGCTGTTCCTAAATTATAACTCAGTTGCTTATCTAACGTTTTAATAAAATGACGCAATGGATTACTGTTGAGACACTTTTTCATTCTGGAACATGCTCACGTGACGAAAAAATGCCACTCGAACCGTTTACCTCATTTTTCACATTTCCATACTCCACCCTGAGGGACCTGGAAATCTAATAGATTTAACCAGGTTAAAGTATTTCATATTGGAATATTTTATATATTAGATGACCCTGCTATATACCACACACACAAAGGTTTTGATTTATAAATTAATCATGATCATACAGTTGTTTGAATTAATGTTTTTTACTTCAATTTTTAAAAATTATTACGTTAAAATTAGTATTTGATATTCACCAAACCACAGCCCGTTAGCAATTGAAATAAATAGTAAGTAAAGCATCATCTCCATTTTATGAAGTTAATTAATAATTTATAATTAAAATAATTACGGAATTAATTAATTGTTTCATAAGAATTTAATAAAATATTAATATTTGGGTAATAGTTTTAAAGAACACGCAGATATATGCACATTACTGAATATTTTGAACCTTTTTCAACAGGTAGCGTGATTTGATTTTATTTGCATTGAAAAAAATAACAGTCATTGGTATTAAAAATAGAAAATTTTCAAAAACTTTATACTTTATAAGAGAGAGTAACTAGATTTTTTGTAAATTTCTCGACTATTGCATTCAAAACGTTCAAAGTCCTTAGGAGATGGTAGCGGAGCTGTCAGGGATGAACTCGTCAATGGCTTTGTTTTTGTTGAGTTCTTATATCGCTTAAGATCTATCGTATTACGAGTGTAATGGCGTGTTAGTGTCGTCGGTGCTTGTGTCCTCGCGTTTACAGGGAAGGAAGGTTTGTGAAGAATTTTATCTCTCGGCTTTGATAGTTTTCTTGTCACTTGGCAGTAGTTTAAAATTATGAGTGTCTACCATTACCTGCCCTGGTGTTATTTTTCTAACTTCAATAAACAATTAATTAACTCATCTATATATATAAATGAATGTTTTTATATATGAAATCACTTCACTCCAACACCGTTTAATCGAACACTATGAAAATTAGCAGGTATTTGTATTTTTTGCTTAGAAAATTTTTATGCTATCATCTTTGTTTCATCTCCCAGGTGGTGCTACAGCAAAGCAACTTCTGCACCGTTCAACCAATCTCCAAGTCGCCAATGTAGTCACAAAAAATGATGCCGAATTGGTTCTATCATCAACATTTAGCTATGTTTCAATTGAATCTCCATTGTAATGTAAGAAACGGTATTGCTAGCGAATATTACAATTTTAACATAAAATAAATACAACAGAAAGTAATATTAAAGTATTACACATCCAGATATAAATTATTTACACTATTTTAAGCGTTCTTACACAAAATTTGTAACAATGTGTTATTTTTGCTGAGAAGAGATTAGCTTAAGAAGGTGTTTTAAAAAACAGACACACAAGACAGCTAC
Organism: Trichonephila clavata; assembly: GCA_019973975.1. Classification (NCBI taxonomy): domain Eukaryota; kingdom Metazoa; phylum Arthropoda; class Arachnida; order Araneae; family Nephilidae; genus Trichonephila; species Trichonephila clavata. Next base: position 25,451 of record BMAO01019974.1, on the reverse strand, counting down.
GGAGCATTATAAATAAAAAAAAATCCTTTTTATCAGCTATTAGACCTTTAGACTTTAAATTTAACAAATATGGTTTTTTTATTGTTCAGCTAAAATATATGCAAAAAGCTTTTTTTAGTTTCCTTTTCAATTCACGTAAAATTAACTCATTAACAACTACTTTAGCCTTCAATCTGTATTGTTTAAATTTTCAATTCACCCGTGCAAAGAACGGGTATACCAGCTAGGTAAATATAGTAGACAACATAATGGTAGACAAATGGATCTCAATATTACACTCAAGGGACTTTCAAGATCCGTTCATAAAAAGGTGTAAGGCTTGGGATTATATGAAGTGCTTATTCAGATATCATTTAAATGTAGATCAGAATACCTAGATCCATTAAAATGACTTTAATTCACAGAAATTCTTAAAAGTTTATTTTTATGTGTATTAATCGTTTTATTTAAGAAATTAATTTAGAGCACTACCTTAATATGTACTAATAATAGTTAATAAACTTTATAGCATGAAGTTTGGTTTAAAGTTTAACATTCTTTAAACATTGCTGTCCATCCAAAATCTATCATCGTGTAGGACGAAATGTCAAGGTTAAACTTATCGGACAATTAATGTAAAATATAAGGGCAAAATAACTGAAATAACAACTAAGTTCGATGAATTAAATACGGAGAAATCAGAGTATTTTTGTAACACCGTTAGTTAGCAATTCAGACTTTGACACGCCTCGGCATTGAAAAAAGAGGCTTAGGGTGTGTGTGTTAGAGGTATATGTAAGTCTATAATTTGAAGATCTTAGCAACTAATTTATAACATAAAAGTAAAAATACTTCATGCACTTGAAAATATGCTGTTAATATTTTTCATCAAGTTTTGAAAAGTCAAGGATCTTACACATTCTTTTAAATAATAATAAAAATGATTGTACATAATTTCAGAAAAATTATGTTTGTATAACTTGAATGTCACATTTCAATAAATTACAAATGTATTATACACAAATTAATGAATTTCACACTTTATTACATTAATAAATAATTAAAAATTAATTGATTAGTTCAAATTATATTAAATAACTGAAGTTTATTTGTGTCTAATTATATTGACGATATCATAGTTTCTACAAGATATTTTAGAAACAGAATAAAATCCTAATCTTCTCACAATCTCAAAATAGGAATATGTAATATACACTATATAAAAACATCTTCTGGTGTCTTAATTTTAATTTATTGATGCTTTGAAACCAATATTAAGGGAAGTGCTTTCTTGTATACAGCTAAACATTCAAATATAAATTTGACGTAATGTAACAATGCAAAGTTTTCAAAAACCATTTAGAGTTTTTATCTGCAGAAATATTTTCATTAAAGTTGTTTCTATATTTTGTTTCGTTGAACGCAAAGCTTAATATTAAAAATAGTTGTCTAAAACTTTTAAGTATTTCTTTTCATGTTTAAATGTATATAACATCTTTTCAGTTTGAAATTACTTATTACGATCTTTAATTGATCTATCATATTCGTATAATGTACAATCTGAAACATGCCGTGGTATTCCATTACAAAATATTCCTATAGTCATTCGCAGAAATGAAATAAATTCAGTTGTCAAAGTAGAGTTGTACCTAAAATTTTAATAAGAGGGAAGAAGGATTATAAAACTATTTTCATTTGGATTATTGCTCCTAATTAAAACTTAGCTAGAACTTTTAACTGACTTTTATTGAATTTAATAAATAATCAATATTTTCCGTTACTATATAGATTTAAAATGTTTTAATTTCCCTAAAATGCAAAATGGTAAAACAATTAAAATATTGTTCAAAATACATTACTAGACGTATGTTTATGTGCAAGTGCAGGTTGAGGAAAACATGTAATGATGGCCATGAAAAAGATATCCAAAAGACTTGATACGTTTTTATATCCAAATGTATTAGTACTGAGCCTCTTCTAATAAAGTCAGTAATAAAGTAATACTGAAATAAGGAATATTAGTTGATATTGCATCGAAAAATATAATTTAAATGATAGAAACAAGAAGCAAAAATTTTTTCTTACAAGCTAGCTGCATTCTATTTTATTACTTTCAAGATCCCTTTAGTAATTAACTTACAGAATTTAACTTATTTCACATGATTCCCAGATCATTTAAGCATTTAAATGCTACGTATGTTAAAAAAGTTTTAGATTTTCTTAAGATATAAAAAAAACTCATTAGAAAAATAATTAAATGCCAATGAAAGAAATTATAAATATATATATATATATATATATATTGCTTAAAAAACAAATAAAAAAAACAAATAGATAAAAACAAAAGTGTCGCAAAAAAAATCTGAAAGCAGAAGATTCTGAAAGAAGGTAAGGTCAGATTTGGGACCGAAATAAAAGATTTAAAAAAAGGAGATAAAAAATCTATTTAATATTTTTTTTAAAGGATAAACCACATTTTCCAATTTATTAATACTATTCCGTTGCTGTTAGTAAATAATAGAAAAGATATCTCATTAAAAATTAATTACTTTGTGGAATTTTTTCATTTGTTTGCTATATAAACGTATTAATAATATTTAAATAACTCAACATAAACAATTTTTATATTAGTGAAATTACTTTAATTCCAGAAAGGATTCAAGCATTTCCTTGAAAATATTTTTTTTCAGTTGGAGAAAAAATGTAGTTGATGTTTTTTCAGTACAATTCCTGTTGTCAAGGTAACAGGAATTGTAGAAGGAATTTTTAATACTTTATTTGCCCAATTTTTGAATCCCAATACAAGTGCTTAAACAATGAATATTTATTGTCCTTCCAACTACACTTATGTCCGAAATTAAGGTCACAAACATAAAATCTGCGGAAACTGATTAACCATTTACTGTGTTGCCACGAAATTTGTGATAGAGGCGTATTATAATGTGAGAAAGAATGTAGCAATAAAACATCATAGAAAAGATTTTAATTTTGAAATAAGATACAGATCATATTAAAAAGTGTGAAATCAGGAATCAAAGATACAGCAATAACTTGAGAAGGAATTTGTCTCATATGGAGTATGACCACCGTGCACCTTTATACAAGGCTCGCAATGAGTTGTCACACTGTTTAATGAGGGTGTCAGTAAATGTGTTGGTGGCTACAAAAGCCATCCTTCCGAAATAATGTTTTTTAACTCCTGGGGGGTCTTAAGAGAGGGGCTACACTGATAAATAACTCTTCTCAGACCATGTTTAATAGGACTGAGAGATGGAGACCTCGTGAGTCAATCCGCGCGTACGGTGAATAAATATTCTCTTCTACCTGAACTTCATCAGCAATGTAAGCTATGAGTGGCTACTAATTATTATTTATAAAAATGTAGTCCAGGCTCATATCACCCAGAACAACCTCACATAGGCTTCAAAACCCTCATCCCTATAGCATTGTGCGTTGACAGTAACCGCATCAAAGACGTAAAGCGGTGTACGACTGTTCAACATATTATGTCACTAAATCTTATTGATTTATTTTTCGTAGGTGGGATGAAAGTGACCTCCACTTTCTCTCCAGATAAAGACTTGACGAGAATCACTTTGTCTTGTTCAATTCGATTCATAGCTGAAAAAGAAACACTCCCCTATTCTTGTTGTGTCCGCGTCTGATATTTTCGGTTTTGCAATAACCGTTGTTGTTTGATGTAGCCAAAAGGACATACAAGACTGGGTGTCAGGAGTAGACCAGTCTCTGCAAAAACCCTGTAGACTGTTCTCCTGGAAATTTTTGCTTTCTAGACACATCAGCAAGGTCACGAGCAATCAAAGGAGCCGTTGTTGACCTATATCATCATGCGCCTATTGCCCTGTAGCGATCTTGAGCAGATGTCTTTGCTCTTTAGCGGCCTCGACCGACTTTCTTGGGGACGGTACCACTTCTTTGGAATTGATTCTTCATTAGGGAGACCATTTTTGGTTCCCTTTGTTACCATCGAGCCAACTCCGATTGAGACTGGAGAGCTTCAAGCTTGCCAACCGTTTCTGCATCTCAAGGAATCATCTAAGCCAAGGGTGTCTAACTCAAAAGCTAACTTAGGCCAAACAAACGAGGTTTAACTTTAGGTGCGGTGGGCCCTAAAAAAATCAATATTCATAGAAAAGTGGGTTTATTTCGAATAACACATTATAATAAACATATATAAAGGAAGAAGTAAAATTTAATGTATTTTTATATTTCTTTTCAAATATTACTCTCATAACTGAAGAGAAGCACTTTTCTCGAAATAAACAAATAATTAAATAATCTGCCTGAGTTGAGTTCTAATGTGCTTTAAAGTATCACTTTGAGTAAATTCAATGTGAAATTTGTATATGTTCTTTATTGAGCAATCCGAGATTGATTGGTGGCCGTCATAGCCAAGTGGTCTAGGCATCGGATCATGGCTAGCGTGTCATGAGTTCGATCCCAGTACCTCTGAAGTCCCACCGTGTAGGAGAGCGATCCACGTTAAATCTGTCGAGAGCTCAAACGTCCTCCCGTTGGTGTGGTAGTCAGGAGAGAGAGGGTGCCAGCTCAGGTGTCGTCAGGGTCACTTGACCATGGTTCAAAATTACGCGTACCATCCCTAAAAGACCTAAGATCCTAAAACCTAAAAGAACAGTGCGACATTAACATTCACTCACCCGAGATTGATTGATCTTAACTCCCATTCATCATTTTAAAATTGTAAAAATATTAATACCCATGGAAACATGATATGTAGATAAAACTAAAAAAACACTTCAGTAAACTCTGAAAGTTGTTTATGAGTTTAAGTATTTAATTTAATATTGTTTCTCAAGCATAACCTGCCGCGGACTAAATATGTTTATATTAGTGTGTGCTTACAATTAATTAATTTTCTTAAAAGTTAAGATCACCTAAAACTTTTATCAGAAATTAATTTCAAATATCAAACACTTTTAATCAATATTTATGTAAATCGAGTATTCATTGTTGCTATCACAACTGTCAGATTCAAACATATTCATGATTAATTCCAACTCATTTATGATATTACGCTTATAAATGCTTCAGCAAAAAGTATTAGTTAATTTATCATTGACTAGATTAATGCATATTTTGGGAAAAGCATGCTTTCAATTATTATTTATTGTACAAGTTCAACAGTTAATCACAATTACTACAAGGGAATGAAAAATATTGAATACAGTAATTTACCTGATCAGACACACCTCAGAAAATTTATTGAGGAATTATCAGGTGTTACACATTGTCTAGTAAATATAAAATTGATTTCAACCTGGGGCTTTAAAATTTTTTCAAATATTTAGTTTGGATCTGTAAAAACTATGTTGATACTACATTTTTCTTATACAGAGTGAAACTCTGAATACTCGGCCTATTATGGATCGAAGGATGGAGGAGTTTGTGAAAATTTCAGGTAATCGAAAATGGGATTAAAATAAATAATTACGAGTGCTTTCCTCAGAAAATGTTCTACTGCTTTTGTATGTATTGATGGCTTGAGAATACATTCTTCCAAATACCCTTAATCAAAAGGAAAGTACATACTTTATGAAGGCACATAGCAGTTACTACAATGAAATGAAAATTAATGAATACATAGTATACAGTAATTTACCAGATCAAACACACCTCAGAAAAAATACTATATAAAAATACAAAGCAGTGTATAGTAAAAATTAAGTAGCCTTTGCAAAAAACTGGATATTTTTTAAAGAAATGCGTAATGTCCTGTTGTGTCCCGTATTGCACTCTGTGTTTTGTTGCTTATTTATATGAAAGACAGTAAGTCCATTACCTACGCACCTTATTGTTCAAAATGCTGCAGAGTTTTTTGACAGCCTTTAGTCCCTCCCTATGTAATATTTTAAGAGTTTCTAACTTTATCGCCTTCATCATTTTCAGGCAATTTTTCACTGTGACAACAGCAATAATATCTCCATCGGACAAAATGTCTTGCTCGTTATCGTTTTTGAACCGGTGTGCGCGCAAAGTTTTTCGACTTGCAAGGGTATAGCCGAGTTATCCAGACCGCCAGGTTTTCAAGTGTGAAAGTTTTGGGACTCTATTGTATTAGTTTATCTAAAACACAGCTTAAAAAAGAAAATTAGATTAATGTAAATTATTAATCTTATAAATGTTAAGTGCATAGATACATATATTTCAAATTATAACTACTTCGTAAAAAACCTTAACAAGGTCACAAAAGTTTTTAAATATTTTTGTTAACAACTCCACGCTTTTGTAATAGCTATCAATATTTTTGTGCGTATTTTCTGAAATAAAATTATAATCTTAATATATATGATAAAAAAAGAAACAGCTCTTCATTTTGAAAAAACAAATATTATTTATTTTTACATTCCAAAATTATATTTACAACAAATAATTAAAAACCATATCTAGCATATCCTAAACCTCCGAGGATACCAAGACCGTTGCCTCCATAACCGAGACCACCATATCCTCCAGCGTATCCCAATCCGGCTCCTGCATATCCAAGTCCGGCTCCTCCAAGACCGGCATATCCAACGGGAGCGGCTACAACTCCAGCATATCCAAGTCCGGCTGCTCCAGCATAACCTCCGTGTCCGTAGGGAGCGTCAGAGATCAGATGAACGGCAGCAGGGTTCTGGTTGGCGGTTCCGGGTTCGTTGGTCTTGACCTGAGCTCTGAAGCCACCGTGGTCAGCAACGTAGTGGACTTCTCGGCGAATTCCTCGAGCATCGGTAAATCCATAGCTTCCTCGGACAGCGTGACCTCCATCACCCGATTCTTCGCGGTGTTGCTCACCATGGTGGTCCTTCACGCTGTACCCGAACTTGTAGGGCTGGGGAGCATGATGGTGGATAGGCTAAAAATAAAAAGTCATTTTAATTTTACATTTTTGAACCTCAGAGAGACATTGAATATGGTATTAGTTTGATTCTTAACAGTTTTTTTTAACTAAATAAAACGGTATTTTTCTAATTAGAGCAAATATTAAAATAATATCTTCAATAAAAAAAAATTTCAATTATTTCACTTCTTATTCAAGTATCGTGAATAACTTATTAAGATGGGGAATAATAGAATTATATCTATATTAAACAAAGGAAAGTCATTTTCTTAAATAAAAGCAAAATTCTGTAGAAAAAATTTGCTGTTGTGCTAAAGATATCAAATGAGTCCGTCATATTACGAAACATTTCGAAACGTATTTCAATCAATTTAGCTTTTCCGTTGGAAATCTGATAATTTTCGTGTGATAAACTTATTTATTACTGCTTTTTTATTTAAAAAATATTTGAGTAACTGCATTAAAAACTCTTTGAAATTGAGAAAAGAGTTTTGTTATTAGAATTTTATTTTGAAATGTATGGTAGTTGGAAAAAAATAATTGCGGGTTCCACATTGTCACTATCAGACAGCAATAAAGTCAATTAAAAATAACGTGTAACAAAGTAGAATATGTTTAAATATGAATCTCTTAAAATAAGGGTTAACTTTTTTTCGAAGCAATTATATGTCATTTATTTCAATTTCATCCGTTTTTATTGTAATTAAAATAGAAGAAACAAAGTATAAAATCAGAATAATTTTTTTCCATATAAATTGGAACTTAAGTTTTATGTTGCATAAAGAAATAACACACAGTAAACATTCCATTGGATGCATGGAACATTTTTTTTTCATTCTTTGCCTAGCAGTTATTTTTTTTTTATCTTTAGTTTGTTTCAAAGTTTTATAAGAGAAAAATGAAACTGGCATCACACTTAGGTAACTGATTTGATTTTTTTATGCCCCACATATTCGGCAAAATTAGACTATTTCCTATTTATAAATATCAAAATATGGGTAATTATATTTGTTTAAATGGAAATTTTTTTAAAAAATCCTGTATTTAAGGTATCCAAACACGTTGAAAATGACCAAATTCAGTCAAGACAGATATTTTTGTTTTTTATTTTATTGAATATAGCTATCTTTTAACTTTACGAAACATACTTTATTTTGTTTCTACACTACCTAGAGGCCAAGTTACAATTCATTTTATAAAGTTAGAAAAATCGAAAGGGGGTTTTTGATCTACCAGAAGTGGGCATTTAAATTGCTCAAAATCTATCATGGCGAGTATGATAACTCAAAATATTGCGAATGTATTTCTATATAACTTTTTAAAGATGATATTTACGTTATTTTCTAGAAAATGTACTAAAATATTTCTTATTGTATGAGTACTTTTTGAGTTATGGCTTGTTATTTAAAGAATGGTCTCATAAAAAATGTAACATTTCTTATATTGTTTACTCAATCAGCTCTAAAATTTTCAAATTTTAATAAAAAATTAAAATCTTAGTACATTTTCTTGATAAATGCATCTAATTTGTTATCGTAATACTTTTACTAATACATTTTTATTACTTTTTTCTCTAACTGATTTGAAGTTTTTCAAAAATATTGCTAGAATTTCATTTATAATTGTGATTTTTGTAAAATTCAGGTAATTTATTTTAAATTTTGATAGTTAAATATAGTAATATTTATTGGTATTGAGTCCTAAAAGAGCATTTATAATGTTTTAATATGCTATTTTTTTAAAAAGTACTCCAAACTTGTTCGGATACCTTAAAATATTTAACATTAAAGAAAAATTTTAATACCCTGTTCAGAAATAAAAACTAATCAGAAGAAACCAATTGTTTAAGAAAAAAAGGTTTTTGTTCATTATAACTTTAATGTAAGTTGAGAAATAATCATATATTTACCTCATGGAGACTGGCGAAAGCGCTCACTGCCAAGGCAGCCAAGACGAAAGCCTAAAAAGATTCAAAGATTGTTTTTGTACCTTAAAATGCCACAAATTTGCAATGGGAAAATTTTTGGAATAAGGTTATAAAACTTTTGACAAAATAACCAAAAATTGCAAAATAGCGTGCTTATTATTATAGTTTTCATTTTTCCATATTTCCTTTGGGTGTTTACTTTTATATTTATGGGTACATTAATAATGAAGTAAATAAAAAAAATTTTACTACACACACAATATCCATTATGAACTGGGTTTGCAGATTTATACAATAAGACCAAAGATCTCGAATGTGGCAGTTCCAAATTACTTATTTTTACTCACAAACAGATATTTCATAATTGTTATGTAGAATTTTTTGAACCAAAGGCTTTAACATGATCATGTTAATTAAAGTACTAAACATTAAGATTTCATTATTATCTAAATACATAATTTGCGGTTTATATTAATTTTGTGAACGTGTTGTGCCTTTGTAATTATAAACCAAATTTGTTTTACTTATTTTACTTTTTGCAATATTCTATATGTATATTGAAACTATATTTATACATATATTCAGCGTTAGAAAAAAAAGAGAAAGAAATTATGTATTTTAAACAAAAAATAATTTTTCTAGTGCAATCTTGGAAAATATTTTCCCAGTTATTACATTCAAAAAGCATTTTGTGCTATGAGGAAAAGTACATTTTTTTTCTAATCAAGACATCATATTTTTTCGACAAATTTATTTTATTTACAAATATTTTATTTCAATTCTAATTAAAAGAATTATTAGGTAAGTGCTTCAATAATTTACTAAGTTGTGAGATATCTTACACGCAACAAATATTTCAATAAGTATTATCAATAAATTGAAAATTTTGAATGAAAATCATATTGGTTATAGAGAAAAGAATTCAACAGATTTTGCTAACAAATGTATGTTTAATTTAGTATTAAATAAATATACATATGTACTCTTTTTTTTGGCAACAGAACCTAATAAGTTCTAAGTAAAAAGTTATTACACTAAGTACGAAGTATTACTCCTCAGTTTGTAAAATAAATTCATTTCAATCCACCTACTGTACTTGAATATTCTATTAATGTTTTCTGAATTAATTAAAATTAAGCTGCTACATTTGAGAAACTGAACAAATTTTTCACTTGAATGAGTTATTCAGTAAAGAACTTCTAAATTAAAAAATCTTAAAGCAACCCAATCTAAAATGAAAGTTAAGAATCTTACCTGAGAGATCATGTTGATTTGAGTTGTCAGAAAACTTGTGAACAAGTGATAAAAAAGAACAATGCTCCGTCGTATTTATACTGCTTTTGACAAAATGGTGAAATTGTTGGAAATCGAATTAAAATTTTTGTTCGTTGTACGCATGAATGAAACCCTCGTTTTGCATATGCTCTAGGGTATATTTCAAGATAAAGATTCGATATCAAGAACTAATGTAGGGCATTTTAAAATTCCCCACAGTTAAACTGAAATTCAGATCATTTATTTCAATCCGAAGGTCAAAACTAATTACTCTGAAAAATTAAAAACCTAGAAACGAAACTGAAAAATGTTCAAGAACTATTTCTTACCTAAATCTTTCGAATGGACAGTGTCAAGAACTTAATGTTCGACGCTATTTAAGTTATTCCATTTACTGGAATCTTGATGGATCAAAAAAAATCGTCGTTTTGGATATAGTGGCTACTGCAGTGTTTTTCTAACTTTCAATATATATATATATATATAGGTATATAACTATTTTTAGTATATTTTTGAAATATATATATATATATATACATATATATATATATATACTTGTGACCTAATATTCAATCATAACTTTCACATTGGGCCTCCCTTCATACAATAACAATGTATTAAATTCGATAATACCATACTTTGACGCTAAAGCTACAATACGACTTTAACCTCTTAAGTACCGCTGGTATATATAAACGTCTCGCTCAGCCAGTACGTAAATTGCCCCGAACGTATATATACGTCTTTCCGAAAGATCTTTTTTTGTTTACTGCTATCCATAAAACTATTCCAAAGGCTTTGGAATGCAAAAAAAAAAGACATTAACAGTGTTTACGAAGAATTTACTTATTCCAGAGGAGTTGCTTAGTTATTCTCTCCCCCCCTCCCTCTCAATACACCACATACGCGTGCATACGTGCAAAATTTTTGCATTAGGAAATGAATACGTAACTTTTAATCGGCAGTAAAGGGATTAATTTTTAACAGTACAAGTTATCAAGATAAGTGTTAATTTTTGCATGTAATTTTATATATGACAAGCCCGTTGGGTCACTGGTAATTATTATAAACTTGTTCTTAGCTTAGTATTATTAAATTAATTATAAAATACATTATGCAGTATTGATGCATTTATAAGTGAATTGTATCAGTGTAAATGTTTTTTAATTATTTTTTAATATGTCAGAATGTATTTTGTTTGTTTACTTTCAATAAATTAATATATTTTAAATATAACCTTTAGTTTTCTATTTTTTAATATGCTCCCGCCTCCTCCCAGGGTTATCACGCCCCACAGTTTGAGAAGCGCTGGGCTACTATATACTTAAAAGTGCCGAGTTCCTGGTGAATTCTAAGAAGACTGTAATCGACTACCCTAAAACTGTGAATTTTGCCAAAAATTGACAAATTTTTTTTATGATTTTATTTGATGGACCATCTTATTAGCTTCATAAAAATACCAAGTTTATGATTTTCCATTTACTAGAGCAAAAACTGTAATTGTTTTAGTAAAAGCAGATGTCATTACTTTAAGCAAGATATGTCATACTTTAAAACGCGTTTGACTCGAAATGTGATTTTTTTTGAAAATATCAAATGGGGTCAGCTATTACTAAAAAAGTTTTGAAAATATTTAACTGAAATTTTTTCTGTAAGTTCTGTATAATAGTAGAATTGTTTCAACATTCAGATTTATCAATCACTGTTTTATTACAAAATTTACAGTTCCTTATGTGAATATAATCACTGTCTTTTTAAGCATTTTCATATTGTAACCGAGATAAAGTGCTCTAGTTTTTATAAAAAAAAGAAAATATCGCTTGTCCTGAAGGTCATTTCAAAATTGAATAATGTAGCAACACATTAGATTGAAAAAATTGAAAATTTGTTCATAAACCTTTGGAGCCGCGTTTATGCTATTTTTTGTCAATTTTTAACAATTTTTTTCCATTTTAGTATGAATAATTTCTTTTTCTCTTCTTAATTTTAGCACATTTTTCTTAAAATGCACTAAACAACTCTAAAAATAACAACAAAAAAAATCCCCATATCTCCTTTTTTTAAAAAAAAAAAGTTGTCGCGCAACCAGTCCGATACCTTAATCTCAAGACGTGCGACCATCCAGTCGCAGTTCACCTTTTCTTATTCTTAAATTCCAGGCTTAAAGATCAATGATTAACCATAAAATTCACAGACCCAACGCCATGGTTTAAATAGCAGTTATATTTGCAGAAAATTAAATTATCTCTACCGAAAGCGGTTTTTAAACAAAAATAACAGATAAAAAATAGTTTCCACAAAATAATTACTAGAACAACCCGAATAGTACCATAATCAATCATTACAATTTCCATAGCATTATTATATGTTCCATTGCATTCAGTGAAAGATCTTTTCACTATTTTGGTATATTATGGATATACTATTTTTTTAATCTTTGCAACTTGACCAACGTTTAAAAGTTAATACTCTTCATGCAGTTTCCAGTGTGATAGCAAAATGTATAATTTTCCTCTTCTTATTTATAATTGCATGTATATATTTTAATATTCTTCTCATAAAATATATATCACCTTTTTACCAATAAGCTGAACCTAGAATATTTTGCATTCTTTCTGTATTCTAAATGTTTATACGTGAAATATTTCTACGTATGACTCGCGCAAAAGAAACCTAAGTTCATTGACATAAATGTCATTAAATAAGCACAACTCTATGATTTGGAATACTTCAACTTTTCTCTTTTCATTAATCTTTTGAAAAAAACTTTCTTTTCTTTTAACTCAACCAATTCATCGGAATTAAAGCCAAAAATGCTAAGAAAATCTTAAAAAATTGATAACGCCTAAAATAATGTTTATAAAAGAGAACATAAGATATATCTCGTCATGATTTCAAAGTCGGAAAATTGAAAACTTCGCGTAAATAAGAGGAGAGAGTAAATCCTGCCATTAAAAATAATTTTTCTATGAAACAAATAACTCACAAACCTATTTTGCACCTTTACAAGAATTTTAATTTTATTTTTGTAATAACTATTTCCAAATAAGACTACAATCATAGGAATTTAAACGGGCAACAGCAAAATATAGCTTAGATAGCAAGCTCATTAGAAAATGCTTTAGTTTTGAGTTTGAGAAATCCAAATTTTTATATGCTTTAGAGACGAAGCCATCGATATATTGTCTATATATATATATATATATATATATATATATATATAGGGTTAAAAAATATGTATTATAATTTTTATAAGAAAAAGATAATAAAATATTCAGGTATTATAATTTAGTTCAGAAAGAATTATCCTTGCCTAATGCTTTTTCCCTAGATTATTCACTTTGGAAACATAGGAATATGTATTCTTACACTTGTTACACAAAAATAACTCATTTTCAAAAGATTTGTTTCTCATAAATGTGACTTTTAATGATTAGAATAATAATTTTTCTTATTACCATTCTTTTTTTTTTTTTCATAACAGAGACTGTCTTTTAAAATGTAAGCAAATGTCATATTTTAATTGAATACTCATGCCTTAAGTAAAATTGAAGAGACCCCCAGAATTTATTTGAGCATTGAATCCTTATGCCATAAATGAGTTTGACTCCATGAGTGTGACTTATGTGATTTTCATAGAAGCTATAGACATTATATTAATTGATATTCACTTATTTAGATAAGAATAATTGGAATTGTGAATAAATGTATAAAATTAAATAAAGGACGATATATATATGTAAAATTCAGTGGTTAATGGCGATCGTAACCAATTATCTATTTCAAAGGATGGAATACCACTTGGTACAAAATGATAGCTTTACAGTACGTGTTACCCGATATTTAAATAAAGAAATATTTTCTTACTATTAATGATCGTAAACGCACAACTGAAATTTGTCATTAGTCATACTTGTACTATGCTAGTAAGTACACAGTTATTACTGTTACTCTTATTCGGTATTTCAACGTAAACGCTGCATTATTGAATTTCTAGTAAGTATACACTAAAAATAGAGCAATAGGGTATTTTTTAATTCCTCCTAGCATTTAATTCATTGCTTCTCAAATTTTCAATATTTGTAACCCAATTTTCAATTATAGTTTTCATCAAGCCCACCCCCACATACATTTACAGTGTATTGAAAACAATAAAAATGTACTTTGAAGCACTAAGACTACAACATAAATTTAATAATGAACCTCACAAATTATAAAGATAAGTATTAAGTTTTTTATATGACAAGCCCTTGGGAGACACTTGTTTTTCTCAAACTTGCTTTAAATTTAGAATCGATAAACTAACTATCAAAAATATTACGCAATACTGATATCTTTATAAGTATATTATATCAGTGTAAGTACGTATTTTTAATTTTCAAAATGCCAGAATGTATTTTGTTTTGCTTCCTTTCTAGAAGTTAATACTTATATTCACTTTTTTATTTTTGACTTCTCAATGTGCTCGCGCCCCCCACATAGAGATATCACGCGCCTCCAGGGGGCACGCCCCAAAGTTTGAGAAACGCTGATTTAATTTTTTTCTTACCCACATTGTCAAACTGCAAGAAAAGAAAATTAAACGAAAAAATAGAACATTCAATGCTGAGTAACTGTTAATTTTTGTTTTCACTTCTGTGAAAGATAAAATTGTACGGTTGTTTTGCAATATGGTTTTGGCTACCTTAAAGAAAGTGAATGCAAATAAACACTATTCACACATAAAGAGCATATTTTTTACAAATTAAAAAGCTAATTTCCACAAGTTGCTGATTTAAAATTAAAAAAATGAATAGCATCATCAACAAATGTTTTTTAGTGATTTATCTCTTTTATTGATGCTTAATTAAAAGGTAGCCTGTAGTGAAATAACCCCCCCCCCATCCTGCTTTTACCCATATTTTTCATATAATTATTTTATATGTATTTAATTAACATAATCTCTTAGTATACTAGCTATTTTAATATAAGTATCTTTTCATTTTTTATATGAATACAGTTTCTGAGACTCTTACTCTGTCTTACTTCTCTTTAAAAATATTTAATTGACAATTAGTAAAAAATTCTGGGGTACACCTTGCACCTTACAACAAATCAGCCTGCGTACTCAGAAAATTATGTTGAATGGGTTAAATTCATGATGGTCACATGATAAGTATAAACAGGTGTTTTCACGTGTTTTCGGTTTTATTCAAATATAAAACTAACTTATATTTGTTATTCAAATACATTTTCAGATTTGATAGTTGGGAAAAAAAGGTCTAAACATTAATATTCTTCAAAAGGGTTTTCAATAAATAGTACGCCAGTGTTTCTCAAACTGTGGGGTGCACCTCCCTAGAAGACGTAATAACTCTACAAGGGGGGGGCACGAGCATATCTAAAAGTCGAAGATAAAAGATTATTTTAAAAATTATCAATTTACTAAAAGGAAACAAAACAAAATATATTCTGTCATAACAAAAAATAAAATACGCATTTATTCCGATATATTATATATAATTCTTACTTAAACTAACATACTTAAAAATGTATCAGTACGGCACAATATATTTGACACTAAGTATACATTCTAAGTCAAGAGCAAGCTCAAATATTTCTAGTGAGTTTTCTATGAGGTTATCATATACAAATTTGTAAACAAAATTTAATACTAATATTGATAATTTGTACGGTTTATAATTAAAATCATATTGTAGCTTTAGTGTTAAAGTATTATATATTATTACTGCATTCAATACACTGTTATTGTATGGGGGCGCGATTAAAATTATGATTGAAAAGTGGGTCAAGAATATCGAAAGTTTGAGAAGCACTGCACTATATACCCTCTAAAATCCCTTGCAATAATAATAACTTCGAAACGGCATCTACTATATTCATAAAAGTAGTGTCTAGGTAAAGTAGCCATGTGCTACTGAATAACACTATTTACAGCACCACCTGGTGGAAAACTGTGGACTTAGCATTTCTACCTCGAAAACGGTACGAAATAAGGGGGAAAAGTGATTTACAAAGTTGTATAGGATCATTTATTTGATACGAAAAGACACCTTCTGGATATTAATGCTAAGAACAAAACGGTTAAACCGTACGTTTGTTTTTTCCTGATTTCCTACACTGTGAGGGGAGAAAAACAATCTGAGAAAGAAAAATAGCAACTAGTTATGGCAATACCTTTATTTATATCTTGTCACGTTGCGCACGTTGGAGCATAGATCGTGACACTCTCGCTCAAGCTACCGTAATGCGTCCTTTATTATCCTGCAATGCTTGTGGATGGGTCTCGTACACCTGAATTCTTTGAAGAGATACTGCTTCCTTGTTGATGTCTTGTGAGAAGGTACGTCATGTTAGCAAAATAATTGGAAATGGTGATGTCGAAGATTGGTCTCCACGTCACCTAATTTATCTAACTCCACTGGGATTTTCCCTACAGGAATACCTGAAGCAGAAGGTGTATGCGGCCCATCCACAAACACTGCAGGATAATAAAGGATGCATTACGGTAGCTTGAGCCAACTGTCACGCTTTGTACTCCAATGTGCGCAATGTGGCATTTAAACGAGGATCCAAATCTGAATTTTAGCTGATAGTGAGAAGTTTGAATGTCTCAAATAAATGTATATTTGTACATATATATATAACTATTTTTTTCTCTCAGATCTTTTTTCCCCTAGCCACAGTGTAGGAAATCACGAAAAGTCAGACACGTGGTTTAACTATTCTATTCTTTGCATTAATCTTCACAATTTGTCTTTTTGTACTAAATCGATAATTCTCTACAACTTTGTCGATCACTTTTCCCCTCTATCTCGTTCCGTTTTCGAGGTAGGAATGTTCACTGTTTTCCACAAGGTGGAGCTGTAGATTGTTTTATTCAGTAGCGCATGGCTACTTTACTGTACCTAGACACCGCTTTTAAGAATATAGCAGCTGCTTTTCCGAAGCCAAGACGGGGACAATCGACTTTAGTGGACATAATATAAGTATATATATGAACATAAATTCTTATATTATACGGTGATTTTAAATCAGGGGCATTTTGTTTCCCTCTGTGTGAAATGTTTGTTAACAAATATGTGCTTTTTAAACGAAATGTATGGTAAATTTAAAAGTTGGCAACAATGAGCTGATAAGTTGGAAACACACACTATGATACATTTACTGTGTGACTATGACGTCACATGAATTTAACCCATTGAAAACAGCATATCATTTTTGTACTTTATAAGCAAGATGAATGTCAAAATAATGTTTAATCATGCCGTTCTGTTCGGGTCTATATGAGCAACATAAAATTTGCACGTTCATAAAAAATATAGTACATGAATATTTTCATGAAACTTCTTAACATTGATGGTAAATAATATAAATATGTACTCCTAGAGAGGTATTTGTTTATTTGTATTTTAAAGAATATTTTGCAATTTATACCTAATGTATTGTTCAGGTCAAAGCAAAAGATCCTTTATTTTTATTCATACATGTTCACATTGTTTCAGAATAAATGAAAAGAAAAGAATAAATTATATTTCTCTAATTTATCTGTTTTCGGAAACTTTTTCATTGATATATGTATTAGCAAAAGACATAAGCGGGACATAACAAAAGAGCGCATGCAAAGTCAAAAAGTTGTTACGATTGGCAGTTGAACAAACTATTTGCTTTTATTGCACCGTTTCTTTTTATTACTGTTACACTTTCTTATATAATGTAAAAGAATTTTGCCTGTGAATGCGAGAGAAACAATAACGAATCATAAATTTGAGTCTCACTAACGTAGCTAAACTAATAGAAGCTGCTGACTACGAAGATATACCCGAGTGTGAAAATCATACAAGAGTTAAAACTTGAGAATGAAAGTTGTGATAAGATTTTTGATACAAATAATCAAGAAATGAGCTATAAAGACTGTATTCAGTCCAAGAATTATGAACAAGAAGTGGATTTTTTTTTGATCTGCTGTCACATTCTTCTCAGTCCATTTGCTAATATTATAAAAATATTCCAGGTGTCGCAAGATATGAAAAATCAAGAATAACAAATGTAAAATAAGCATTTGAGGTAGTATTCAATTCTACAATTGAAAACGAAATCATTAAAATGACTAATATTGAAGGAGAAAAGGTTTATGAAAAAAAGTGTATAAGTATCGAAAGAGTAAAACTTTTCAAGAATATATTTAATTATTACTGCTTATCATATGGAGAATCAACAAAATGTGTATGGGTAAAGAAACTCGCAGAATATATTTCGTGCTACAATGTCCCTCGAAACATTCTGTTCCATACCTAGAATTATTTGTTTTGATATACTTATCAAGAAAGAAGAAATTTGAGTAAATTAACTGCAGTTCGAGAAATGTGAGAAAAGTGGATATAAATTCTACCAAAATTATGTAATCTGGATGAAAATATTATTGTAGATGAACAATTAAGAGATTTCGTGACCGATGTCTTTTCAAACTGTATATACCAAGCAAGCCATCTAAATATGTGAACAAAATATAGGCTTTATATGACAGTAAAACTTTGCAAGTACAGATTCTTCGTAAGAACAAATTTACATTGGAAAAGAACAAGGGTAAAAACCAGAGGGAAATCAAGAAAGGCGAGTAGTATGTAATCTTACTTAAGACTTTTCGGGGCTTACTATAACATGTGATAATTTCTTCACATCTTACGCACCATGACGGAAAATGACTAGAATTGGCACCATTAGAAAAACGAAATCAGAACTTCCAGAAAACATGCCAAACAAAGAAGTACAAAGATTATTGTTTTATTTTACAAAAGGTACAACAATTGTACACTACATTTCAAAAAAGAAAAATAATGTTATTCTTATGAGCACTTTGCATCATGGCAAAGAAGTTAGCAACAAAACTGGTGAAAAATTATTAATGATCTTTATTATAATTTAACTTAAAAAGCTGTGGAAACTCTTGATCATAGTCCTATTTAACGCAATCCAATATCATGTTTTAACAGTGGTGTACCTATTCTTCAGCAGTTAAAATAGGTGCCATTTGTTAATCCGTACTAGTATACGTACTAGAAGTACTAGTAAAGAACTATCAAGAAAATGTTTTAACTACAATTTCAGCAACCGAAATTTCTAATTTTCATTCAAACCAGAATGAATTTTCCATCGTTACATGCATAGCCATACAAAAACGGGAATTTTCCCTTTAATTTCGACCTTGTATGAAATAAGTAATAAGAACAATTTTTTAATTAATACATATTGTCATCAAACAAGAAAATGAAACAAAAAGAAACTAAAAAACATGCTTACAAGGAATGAAATAAATATTTATTTACTAAAATTCAAGAGAAAATATCACATAATTTGTTTAAAAACCATATCGGGCATATCCTAATCCACCAAGGATGCCAAGACCATTTCCTCCATAACCTAGGCCATAACCTCCATATCCTGCATTTCCAAGACCTCCATATCCAGCATATCCAAGACTCCATATCCAGCATATCCAAGACCTCCATATCCAATCCGGCTGATCCAGCATATCCTCCGTGTGCGTATGGAGCATCAGAGATCAAATGAACGGCGGCTGGGTTCTGGTTGGCGGTTCCGGGTTCGTTGGTCTTGACCTCTGCTCTGAAGCCACCGTGGTCAGCGACGTAGTGGACCTGTCGGCGGATTCCTCGGGCATCAGTGAATCCGTAGCTTCCTCGGACGGCATGACCTCCGTCTCCGGATTCCTCTCGGTGCTGCTCACCATGGTGGTCCTTTATGCTATAGCCAAATTTGTAGGGTTGAGGTGCATGGTGGTGAATGGGCTAAAAAAATAGTTTTTAAATGTTAAATTGCGGAATAACAGTCAAAAACGTTCAACAGGACTGATAAACTTCTTAATTCTATGAAAGCAGAGACATAATTTTTTTAATAGTTCGAATAGTTTTACAAATATTTTATAATATTTTGAAACCTTTTTTTTAAATACCAATGTTTTTCAAGCTAACTAAACTCTTAACGATCAATTAATATTTTAGAAAAGCATGTCTACGTTTTAAAATGCAAATTCAAAAAAATGTTACCCTAAATTTAATTTATAAAGAAAATAATTAGAAAATATCATACTTACAACATGAATACTAGCGAAAGCTGTCACTGCTAGAGCAGCCAAAACAAAGGCCTATAATATAAACAAAATAACAATTTTAAATTTCATTGGCTTAGCAGTTAAAAAGTTGTAAAAAGCTTCCTTAATAACGGAACTTTTAATTATAAAAACTCAAGTTTAACACAACATTTTATGAGTTTATATTTGGGGAATCTAAATATAAATTTTATACTTTTAATAGAGACATTGATGCAAATTCTTTTGTCTATAACAGAAATATTTTTAATGAGTTGTATATGTTACATAAACTTATTCAGTTATATAACTGAAAATATGAATGATTAATATACTCACAATTTTATATTTAATGCATGAGAAATATTTTTACAGATTCGATTGATTATAGCTAGGAAAATTCCACATGCTTAAGAATATGTTCACGACCTTTGACTCCCAGCATGCCTTGCACAAAATCAAACGAGATTTTCAGTCTTAGTGATTGTTTATGTAGCCAATAGAATAGGTTACATTGTTTAAAATATTTGGACGTTCTACAAATTCTGAAATGTTGTTTTGATTCAGTTAGAAAGAGCCTCTCCTTTATGAACTGTCACCGTCAGATATGGAGGACTATATACTTATGCAATAAATGACAACAAATTGTGTAACTGGGTGCGATTGTTCAGTACACACACACACAGGCTGCCCATTGTTCATCATGAGCCATGTGCAGATTGATCCTCCTTTATCTCTCTCTCTCTCTCACGGAAAATATTGTTTATAAAAACATACTTCACGTTCACCTACTGTTTCAATGCCAGAGATATATAAAGTTAGAAGGCCCTTATTTGTATAGTATCCCCATGATGTATGTTTAAGTAAACAAGGTAACTATGTAGAATAATAATTTAAGTTTGTAATGAATGCAAGTTTCGATGGTACATTTCATGTATTTGTTCTTACTGACAAATGAACCTTTCTCTAAAAATGATCCTCGTAGATTATTTGTTAGAAAAAAGAGCCTATTAAATTAATAAATAAAATTACCTTTTTTCTGAGTATAAATAATAGTACTTAAATTTCAATAATTCGGTAATTATCATTAAAGGCGAGCTTTTAGCAGTGTATTTTTAATAAAAAGCTACAAAACTGGTTATGCTTATATCGAAATTTGCATAGGTTTCAAATATTCATGCAATTTTAACACTATTTTTATTATTAAAAACTTGTGTTTTTTTATCACAAGAGCTATTAAGAGGATATAAAAAATTATTCTATTCAATTACAAATTATCTCCATATTTACAAATTATTTTTAAAATAGTGCTATGCTTAAACCCAGAATGCATCTCAATTTTTTTCTAATTAATAGGGATAAAAGAAAAAATAATTTTCTTGACAGATATTTATAAAGAATTCTCTTTCAAATAATAACTTTTTGGCACCAACATATTATTTTAAGTGTTTTTCTGAAACCATATTTGATAAATTAACTATTTTTTTAAATGAAAGAATGTAAATTTTAATATAATTGATTGTATAAGAAAGTCCTTAGCATTGCATGTAACTCTTATACAAACGCTGATACACTTAAAGAATGAAACGTCGATTGAAAGGACAAAATGAATTAAAACAGAAAATTACAAAAAATAAAGGCAATTAGTATATTCATACTTTAGGCAAATATTTCAAATATATATATTTTCTGGAAGCCGTTTCAAATTTTGTTCTTTCCCTTCGAAAGTAAATTAAACAATTATATACAAAATTTTATTCTATAGGAACACTCTGATTATTTCTCGTTGAATATTTCTAAGAAAATTTTTGAAAAGAACTTTTTATTTAAAAAGTAGAATTAGGCATCCTTACCTGAGAGATCATGTTGGTATTGAATTGTCGAACTTGAAGCAAGTGATAACAAACAATTGTTCTCCCCAGTATTTATACTTCGAGAAACGAAATGAAAAGAAAAGTTTAATTTTCATTGAGATTAAAAAGGTGAAATGTTTTTCGCATGATTGAAGTTTGATTCCATTCGGGCGGATTATTAGAAGCAATTGTCTTTATTTCGACATTTAGCACGTGTCATGAAATCCATTGTCCCAGAGCAGTTATAAAACGCGGTTAAAGTGAAGGTCAAGAGCATCAATGGAAAAAAAAGAAAAGGAAGAAATCAATTGATCCGTAGAGAAAATAGAATTTTTATGGATAAAATTAAATATTCAGGTACTAAAAAACCATCATTGCTTTTAGCAGTAAGGCAGGCGCACTGCAATGTAAATTTATGATATTATCTTTAACCGGCACTTCACGTGAAGGGTATGCCATACCCACTACCTAGGTTTTTTTTCAAGACTTCATCTAAATTTTTTTTGGAAAATGAATAGTTTCTCTCGTTGCTGACTTTAAGGTCATATCCTTTGAGGAACCTTAGCTTATAGGCGAATTCTAAAGGTATAATTTTGGATACTGCCTCTTCGGGTATGTCATACCTTGCGCGGGAATCGCCCTTACAGTTCTACATAAATGCATAAACACGCTTTAAAATCTTTCTTATACAATGGTGCATATTTATAGTTATGATGAAGAATTGTGATATTTAAGTAATTTAATAGATATAGTACAACAGTATGTTCGGATGAAGAAATTCTCTTTGTGGGGATGATAAGGAAGAATCGAATGATGAAGGGTATAATAGAAGTATGATTCATCTACTGAATTCTATCCAGATAACTTAACTGAGCAAGTAATTAGCGTCCTTGATGAAATGACCTCTTCATATTCAATGGCTAGAAAATCTAATCGTTAGCCTATGACAATATTTTTTATGTCGTTGAATGTTGCGACAATATTTGTTCAAATTATTTTTTTAAATAGTTAGAAACCACCTACTAAACATTGAACCAGACGCTGATTTCTGAAATGTTTTGGATTTCGATTAAAAAAAGAATGTAAAAACCAGCAAGCAATGCTTCTACGGAATTTTAAAAAAACTAACATCCAGTGAAAACATCGCACTCACTCGCGACGACAACTAAAGGTGTGTATAAACTATGTACTGAATGCCCTAATAAAAAGAACAGAAAAACTAAATTTACGTATGAAAAGTGTAATAAACATATTGTATATTTCCTACTTTTCTTCCTTTTTCGCCTTTGCATGCAAATTTTACGGTAAAAATTGAATGTAAACACCCTTGGGTATGAGATACCTTGCGCGTGATGTTAAGGTCGTTTTTTTCGTGCGTGAAGTGCAGTATTAAAAATATGTCACATTGAAATATCAAAGGTCATTGAATGTACGTCATTTAAAAATGCAACATAGAACTAAGAATCATATAGGGTTATACAATGTTGCGCTAAAAAGCAACATGAAAATTATTGCTGATGAACTGCGTAAATTTGAACCACAAGTGACGAGGACGACATCTGATCCAGAGAACTAGAGAAATTACATCTTTTGTATTAAATTTGAGCATACAAATTGTTCTATATCATTATTTAAACATAATATAATTAAATACATTAAACCAATATTTTATTTGTCTATACTTGTTTAAATTACTTTTTAATATTAGGTGCTAAAAAGCATTTCAATGCCCCAACATCTTACTTTGATATAAATAACTTTAAAACCTCCAATCACACACAGAAATCTAACAAACAAAAGGGATTTTATGCCACAGTTTAAAAGTGTGAATTTACTCTTATAATAAACAAGCTGGTATACCCGTTCTTCGCAGGGGTAAATTGAAAAATTAAACGATACAGATTGAAGGATAAAGAAGTCTGTAATGAGTTAATTTTACGTGAATTGCAAATTAAACCAAAAAACGATTTTTACATATCTCAACTGAACGAAAAAAACATATTAGCTAATTTTTAAGTTTGTAGATGTAATAGCTGTTAGAAAGGACTTTTTTTTTTTTACTTATAACGCCCCGTAACTCTCTTGTGGGTCTATTTTTGAAAACACCTTTCTGATCTCTGCTCAGCAAAAGTAACACATTGCAGTGCCGATTTATCCACTGGGCACTTGCGGCGGGCTCAGGGCCCGGATAAGCTAGACTTAAACAGATTTTCTGGTTATAAATTTCAATCATCCATTGCAAAGGGGGCCCGTAGATCTTTTGCGCCCAGGGCCCGAAATGAGCTTAAACTGGCACTGACACATTGTTACAAATTTTGTGTAATGAACGCTTAACATAGACGGAATAATTTATATCTGGTTGTGTAATACGTTAATATTACTTTCTGTTGCATTTATTTTATGTTGAAATTGTAATATTCGCCAGCAACGCCGTTCTTTTACGCCCAGGGTCCAAAATGAACTTAACCTGGCACTGACACATTGTTACAAATTTTGTGTAATTAACGCTTAACATAGACGGAATAATTTATATCTGGTTGTGTAATACGTTAATATTACTTTCTGTTGCATTTGTTTTAGGTTAAAATTGTAATATTCGCCAGAAACGCTGTTCTTTACATTATAATTGCGATTCAATGGAAACATAGCGAAACATTGGCGATAGAACATCATTTTTGGCGACCATGTTGACAACTTGGCGATTTATTGAACAGGGGCACAAGTTGGTATGCTGTAATGCCACCTGGTGGGGAGTTTCATTAAAGAGGATAACACAAAAATCTTCTCCGCAAAAAAATACATATACATGCCATTTTTCATAGTGATCGATTGAACGGTGCTGAAGTGAAGCAAGATCATATATACAAGCATCCGTTTTTATGTATATAGAAGATGTATGAAAATAGTGCAAAAAAGAAATATATAGGATTTATGTGAGTTTAGCAAATTCTTGTTGAGACTGTTTCAAAGCGTCTTATTAAAAAAAAAGCAAAGTGAAAATTCACATTCTTAACCCCTTATTGATGAATTTTCTACAAAAAGTAAAAATACTTATTTATATTAAAATTGCATAAAAAATAAGAGTAGTTTAAAATATTAATTGAAAGTAAACAAAATATCTGTAAAAAAATTTGTGTGTGTACTAATGACTACACGATAGAAGTGAAAAATTCTGATTTATTCTTGGCATGAGTATCAGATTGTTCGGACGCACTTTTCTTTCTTTTTAGACATTTTCACATGAGGACTTTAAGTAGTTCATTTTTTCGTGCCCATTCATCTGGAATTTGTTTATTTTGTCCATATCTGTAACGAGCAATGTTTGAATAATTATGAATTTTTATACATTTGTATATGAGTATATTAGATTTAAATATCAATTAGTCAAATTATTTTAAAATATTTATATGTAAATTACTTGTGTAGATTATATTTATATAATATATATGT